>MU224214.1:1151096-1164439 GCA_018584345.1 Thuja plicata
CAGCTGCATATGTGTCTGTGGCATGATATCCCTAATAGAATCTGACCCAAGAATTTTTCCTTAACCACAGAGATACGATCAGATAAGTATATTAATGTACATGAGTGACCAAATGTAGGTCAATACTTCCTAATAATGCTATCATTTCCCCTTCCTAAGCACTGACTATTTGTCGACTGTTAACCTATTCCTTAGGTTCCTGCTAGCCAATAGTGTGGTTGGGTAAGGGAACTCCTTGGGACTTGGAGATCTTGTAGTTCCACCTATTTGGTATTTATAGGTGTTAACTTGAGTTTAGTAGATAATAATCTAATTTTCTTAGTAGCACATTAAATCTATTATCAATGCTATCCACAAGAACGATGCGACGTCGACCCCCTAATATTGAATAATAAACAAATAATTATTTTTTTTGTTTTACTTTGTAACTGTCGCAATTGCGACGTCAACCCCTGAATTGCGACGGGGATGCTGTAGCGGCGACGCCAAAATCCCGTCGCAATTGCATTGGGATCCGTCGCAATTGCGACATCAGCCAAGGGGATTGCGACGGGTCTGCTGTAGCGGTGACGCCATAATCCCGTCGCAATTGCATTGGGATCCGTCACACTTGCGACGCATTCCACAAGAATTATGGCCAGATGATTTCAGAATAAAGTGGCAGTATAGCGACGGATAGCTATCATAATTGTGACGGGTGGTGACAAACGTCGTAATTTGTGACTAAAAATGAGCGACGTCTACTACTGTCACACTGGAGACACATGTCTGTCAGAATTGCGACACATAGCCGTCTCAAAACGATGCAAAATGTATTACTGCCCCATAATCATATCTTCTGTTATGTGTTGTGCTTCATTTGTTATCTATTTGATTCAAGTTTAAAGTTGCTGAATTATAATTAATAGACAAACACTGTTCACCCCCCCTATTAGTGTTTCTAACACTTTTTTGAACAAGTATAACTTTATAATACAACTTTTGTGACATAAATGCATTTTCTATTTTGAAGGCAATTATATGTAGAAATTTTAAAGACTTTAATTTTTCAATCGAAGAGACTAATTTAGATTATTTGAAAATTGTGTGGGTCAAAAAGGCTCATGTAACAAACTTATCAAATAGGCATAAAAAAATAAAAAATAAAAATCTATTTTGCCCATAAAACTAGCTCTACAACTGAACATTCAAGTTTAAAGTTGTTGAAATATAATTAATAGAAAAACACTGATTCACCCCCCCTCTCATTGTTTCTAACAATTGGTATCAGAGCTCTGATCGTCTGAAAGAAATTTTAACCACTTGAGGAGATTATCGATTTGGCAGAAGAAAAACATCTAAAAAAGAATCTTGAAGCAGCCCTTGACAATCTTGACAGATCTAAAAAATAAAATGAAGAACTAAACTAAACGTTGATGGCTCCCAAATGCTTATCAAAAAATTAAGGAAAGATATGAAAGACTACTTTGCAAATGATTTGGGAAAAGTGGTAAAAAATATGAATGAATAGAACATGTCTTTCAAAGGTAAGATTGAACAACTTACAGATAGCCTAACAGCTATTGAAGAAAAGACCAAAGAAAGCAAACAATTAGATAATGAACTTATGCAAGAAAACATGAAGATCTTAGAGCTAGAAAACATAAAGAAAAAGATTGAATCTGAATTAACAGAAGAAAAAGAGAAAATTGAGAAATTACACACAAGTTATGACCTAATTCAATCACAACTTTATGTATAGCAGCTAAAAGGTGATACTACTGATGTTGGATATAGTGTAGCTCAAATTGAAATCAATGCAATGCAAGAATGAAAGAAAGAACAAGAAGAATCCATAGAGGCAAAGAAAATTGAGAATCATGCAGAGAGTAATACACAACCTCCTAAAGATGAACACAAGCTAGTTAACCAAAATTGTTATGCTTGTAACAAGTATGGACACTTGGCAAGAGATTGTAAAGAGGTAAGACCTTTCAATGGCTATTGTTACTCCTGTAATAAATTTGGTCACAGGGCTATTCATTGCAGAACAAGTCAAAGATATCAGTCACATCAGAAACAAAGAAATTTGAATCAACACAATTAGAGAAATCAACCTTAGAGAAACTATAAAAACATTACATGTCAGATATATAATTATAATGGACACACTGCGAAGTAGTGCAACATGATAAACAATATCAATAGAACTCCAATCATTTGTCACTCATGTGGCAAAGCTGGACACATCTCAAGGTTCTATAGATCCAGAACTCAAAAACAAGAGAATCCTAAAGAATCATTATTTGAAGAATGTGGTGAAGTCAAGTTTGTAAGAGCTACAGAAGATTTAGGTAAAATATGGGTTGAAGTAAAGAAAGATAATGATGAGAACAAGGTAGTAGATGCATCCATAGTGGACGCACCTTCTACTTTTGGCTAGATGACCCTCATGGTTTTAGGGGGAGCTTTTCTAGCTCTAAACCCCTGCATGGCTTGTATACTCACATCTGAGTCTGTGCCTATGGAATCATGTATTTCGTGACAAATTGATGAAGTATACATGGACACAGCTTCAACTTTGACAGAAGCAAAGATTGAAATTCTCAATATAAACCGCTCTACGGTAACAAGCATTAAATGCAGTAACTTTTTTATAAGTTAGTAAAGAGATCTCTAATCTTCACTTTTACATTCGAGATTGAGCATTCAGAGAGCACATGAGACTTTAGCATTAAAGCATCAACATATAACCGTTGGTTGGTTAGCAGGGAGAATCGAAGTTGAAATGGAACCCTAGCAGACGCGTCATTTCAAAATCTCTAGAAACCCTACTTAAGCAAGTATCAAGTAAGTAATGGAAACTCCTATAGTGTTTGACATCTCTGAGAAGAAGATATATGTGTTTAAGAAGCATCTATTTAAGTTTGTACTAGATGATGTAGAAGGGGCATTCTCTAAGACTCCGTTAGGATTCGTACATGTAGAGGACATTTGCACATACATCTATTGTAAGAAGGAAACTATTGGGGATAACAACATAGCATCTCTTATGGCATCAATGATGAAACCAGATTATTCATTAAGGGATGAATACGCACATCTCACTGATAACCCTATCTTTGAGTAGGATAAAAGCATGCAATAATCTGTCACCCTTTTACAAAGGAAAAGGTTAACATCACCAAAACTATAAAACTTCAAGGGAATAAAAGTCATACTTCTGTTGAGAATTTGAAGATGATATAAACTGAAGAAATGTGTGAAATAGGATGAATTATATGCCTATAAATTTTTTTAAAAAAATTGAACCAAAATTAATATGTTTTTTGAATTTTTTAGGTTTATTTTTCATTTCTTGAAAAATATTGTAAATTAAGGAGTTTACTTCCCGCCAAATCATTATAAGTAAAACATTGTTTTTTCCTCCAATTTCAGAATATGTTTTAGATGACAGGTATAGCTAGTGCATAAAAAAAGAAATAAGCTTTTTTGATCTATAGTTTTCCCGTTATAAGTTTTCAAAGTCGAACTTACCTGAAATCAACAGTTTTTCTCTCCAGCCAGTTTTCTCCTATCAAAACTATACCAAAAACCAAATAAATTACATATTATTGAAGAGGACTCTCTTGTCTAGTGTTTTCTATGATTTTAATTTTTTTTTGAATTGATTTATCATTTTTTTTTTTCTGAATCAACAATTGCTTGACTGTTAAAATACCTACTTTCAATGTTTTTAAATTAAAATAGACTATGTCTAAGTAAAATACTATAAAATATATATGAAGATATTCTTGAATCTGATTTCTACAAAAGGGTATTTTTGTATTTTTAAAAAAAAAATCATTAAAAAGACTAGGAGTTCTGAAATGTCACTTTTTCTAAAATAATTTTATTTCTATGGTAATTGGACTCAAAGTGGTATAAAACATACGTTTAATAGACATTTCCAATTGAAAAAGTTAAAGAACTTATCTAACTTAGCTAGAATGAATCTAGCTAGACTATATGTTTGACCAAAATTAATTTTTAGTTAGAAATACTAAAATTCAGCTGTGCTGATAAGTTAGCCTAAAATGTGACAGATTATTGTACTTTTACCTAGTAACCAGAATGGGTTAAAATCCTACTTAGTAGGATACATGATGATATGTATTGGATTGGTGAAGTTCATGTCTGCATCACTGCTGATCTTATTCACGAGATGACCAGACTCCCTAAGGTTGGACCAGTTCTTCCCACTAGTAAAGATGTCAAGAAATAGGTTAAACAAGCATACTTATATAGAAGTGATAGGTGCGGGATGACTGTTGATCCCATTGTGGAAGAAGACATCAAACTTCTCACATTGATACTTGGTTACAAGTTTCAACATGCAAGTAGGATGAATAGTGTGTCTGCAACTACTGTTTGGGAGCAATAAGGATTGTAAAAGATAACACTCAGTATAATCTCTATGAGATATTGCACGCACAACTGATTGATAAAATTAGGGCTATAAAGCATGACAAGAGAAAAATATTCAGATTTGGCTCTTTGATTATCTACCTATACTTCCACATTGTTGGTAAAGTCTCTAATCTTTACCTAGAAAGGAGAAAACCCACTATGTCCCAAATTTCACTAAAGGCTACATCAGAAAGTAGTGTAATAGATTCTATGGACATGGAGATTAAAACATTTAGGATCAAGATGCAGACAGAGGTTCATAATATCAGAAAAGATAGTTGATAAATACAAGGACACCATATGCTTCACTAACTATACTTGCATGGAAGCAGTTGAGCCAAGAACCAAATGGATTCATCCACTTAGTTATGAAGTTGAAGAACATGTGTTGGAAGGATATGCACAAGTTCTTTTGTCTGTACCTAAAGATCCAAATGAGCCAGGATGGGGCACATATAGAGAGAACACAAATCAAGTTAATTTTGTCTTATACAGTATAGATAACAAAAGGAAGGCACCAAGGATTACATCCAATATCCTAAAATTTTATGGGGTCACGAAGAAGACCTAGACAAAGCTAGGGAAGCTAAAATTGCAAGAGAGCTTAAAAAAATTCCCACAGAAGTGAAAATAGAAAAATCTGATGATATTCCCAAGAAGAAGAAGAAGAAATCTGATGAAGTTACATCTGTGCCATCAACTACTATTGACTTGGAATCCTCTCCACCTTCAGTACCAAGCGAGTTAACTAGAAGAAGGAAGAAAGTTCCCACAGGTCACCCATCCTCAAGGAAAACAAGGAGAAAAGTAAAGAACGCTCAATACCCTCATGAGGTAGGATTCAGACCGAGTTTGATAGTCTTAAGGAACAAAATTTTTAATGAAGGAAGACTAGATTCTATTAAAAATGTCTATGACATGTACCAAGAGATAAATAAATCAGAAATTCACTCTATGATTATCTCTCATATCATCAAGTTTAAGAGGTCAGTATTGGAACTCAAGATAGTTATACCAGACAAAGTATGGAACATACTAGACCTATTGAAAATACAAGCAATAGAGGAAGATATGAGGATTAGAGAAGAAACATTAGACAATCTTCTCCCTATTTTCTCACATGATGAGAAAACAATACTCTTAGATTTGGTAAAACCTCATCTTAGAACCAAAACAAGAACTCTTCATATTATGAACAAAGAGTATGAACTAGTTGGTGAAGAGACTTAGAAAGCATTTGAGCCAGTATTTTTGGATAGACACATGTATCCATATACGATGCCTACAACTAAAGTGACTCAATTCCCTCCCAAATAGGATAAAGAACCAGTGAGTCCAAATGTTCCTATCAAAGTTCTACAAGATTTAGTGCCCACAGTTTCATCACCTTCTGATACAACCAAAGATTCAGAAGAAATGATAGTGATCAATGATGTTAAGATATCCATGACAGCTTCAGATAATGACATGAACGAATTTGAAAAATAATTTTTCAGCACTGAAGAGACAGAGAAGGTGTGCACAAATAATACTTCCTTATAGAAAGATGAAGCTCCTCCTAAAGATTCAATAGATTTGAATAATGAGGAAGAAAATCAATCTAATGAGCCACCCATTATGGAGATCCCACTGAAAAGTGAATGTATGGATACTAGTCAAAATTATATATTCACTCCATCTATTCAACCATCTACTTCATTATTGTCAAGTTTAACCCCTAAATCAGCAAGTCTAGATGCATGGGGAGAAGAAGATTTGATCAAGATCAGTGTCTTAGCCATGGAGAAAGCCAAATAGAAACAAGTAATGAGAAACCCTCTCTTTTTGGATTCAGTGAACATTTTGAATAAATTAGTACCAGCAGATAAGAAAGTGGCTAAAATTCAGTTAGTTGATGATGTCAATAGCATCTTAACAAGCTTCAAAGCACACTTTACAAGTTTAATAGAGTTGGCTACTATAACTGTAGAGGAAAAGTACAAAAAGGAAAGGTTGGATGAATTAGTAAATAACTTCTCTTTATATCTCAATTCATTGAAGATTGGTCAGATAATTCTGAAAGAGTTAGCATCAAAAGGAAAGAAAGTAATAGCAAATTGCATGGACAAAGGCAAACTCACTTTTGAGCACACCAAGGAGATTGAGGATAAAAATATCTTGGTTGATAACATAAGGCAATCAGTTGAAACATCATACCAAGATATCAATATCTACAACAATATCTATTAAGGACAAATAGACAAGATTGAAAAAGCTAAGATGGAGATCAACAAGATAAGGATCAGGAAGACCCAACTAAGAAATGTACTTGCACACTTCTTAGTATGTTATATAGCCAAAGTTATAATATACAGTTTTTGTTGTTAAGTCAAAGTTTAAGCAACTTGGCCACATTCCTTTGTTGCCATTAATGACAAAGGGGGAGATTGTTGGCAAGTTGACACTCAGGGTGTATATGGATTATTTTTTGTTTTCATTATGGCAACAAATTCATATGAAGTTTTGACAGTAAACTTTGAAGAGAAAAATTGGCTAAGTACAAAAAATAGAACAGTACAGAGTTATTCAGTTGATCAGAGCACCAACACATGTGCATACAATCAAGTCAGACTATGCGTGTTCATACTTAAGCTCTATGATATGTTTTTTTGTTTACCCTATATACACATGGTATGGAATGACAATACAGATAAGTTACAGGAAGATTAAGTGCCACTAACTGTTCAGAAAACAGAGTATGGAGTCGACCTCAGAATTTGAATTAGCGTATAATATTTTGTTTTGTAAAGGCTGTGCAACTATTGTAATAAGTTTGTAATTATGTCTTAAACATTCATGTAAACACGCTTAAGCCAATTTGTTTGGAAGCGTTGTGTATGTTGTTTTTGGGCCGACTAAGATCTTATTTTTAGTCGCGTCTATTCAGGCATGTATATATACTAGACATGCACTTTTGTATTAATGTATCGATGAAAAAGAGGTAGAGAAGATATTTAGAAGAAAAATATAAGGAAATTAGTATGAAGTAGAAGTCTTCAAGAGATCAAAGCATCAGTGCATAAACGGAAATGATCAGACAACAGTGTCATTACAATAGTTCATCTTTTGATATAGTGTATATCAGATATCAGAAGGTTGTAGCTTTCATCTTATTGAGTAGTGAGCTCTGGCAGTGAGCCAACCACCTTTAACAGGGTTTTTGTAAACACTCCTAACAGGGTCATTGTACTTGAATTGTAAATACTTATCCTAATAGGGAAAATGAACTTTAACAGGTTCATTATACTAGTACAATCATTTATGGGTACTAATTCCCACCGGGGTTTTCCTCTGATCAAGGTTTCCCCATTATCATATCTTGTGTTATGTGTTGTGCTTCATTTGTTATCTATTTGATTTAATTTTAAAGTTGTTGAATTATAATTAATAGACAAACACTGATTCACCCCCCCTCTCAGTGTTTCTAACACATTTACGAACAAGTATAACTTTATAATACAACTTTTGTGACATAAATGCATTTTCTATTTCAAAGGCAATTACATGTAGAAATTTTAAAGACTTTATTTTTTCAATCGAAGAGACTAATTCAGATTATTTGAAAATTATGTCAGTCAAAAAGGTTCATGTAACAAACATATCAAATGGGCATAAAAAAATAAAAATAAAAAATCTATTTTTCTCATAAAACTAGCTATACAAGTGAATATTTGAGATTCTTTATTTTTTAAAATTTTGAAAATGTTATTTTGTAATCATAACATTAGGATTAATGTTGAGACACATTTCCTAACACTTGGCTTCTTTTAAACCTAGTCACTTAATCTAATATAAGGTTTTCTTAAGGATTTATTAGTATTTATTTTAAATCATAAAATTAAGACACATCTTAATTTGTATGTTATCCTATGTCCCACACATGCCTATCTACCAATTATTCTCATTATATCATTTTACATTATATTTGGCATATTTTGATAGGTATATATTTCATTATTTTTATATTAATATTGTGTACTTTCCATTAGACCTATAAATAGTGTCTAAGTATATCCATAACTAGATTTCACAAAAAAATGTCGTTGATATGTTAATAATATAACATTAGTTTTTTATAAGATTTCAATAATTAAGAAGATATTAAAAATATTCAAAAAAAATTTTTATTCAATTATCTATCTCTTTATTTCAATTTAGTAGATTTCGATTATCATGTTCTTACAATGCCTAGAATATTAAAATTTTAAGAACTTAAAAAAACAATATTTAGCACATCAAAATTTATTATACACCATGATATAATTTAATTATATATTTAGTAACATTTAAGTTAACTTAGTTGGGTAGGAGTGGGAGGCATCATTAGGGTGGAAAAATAAAGGTTGATTTGTACCTACATGATTAACGTTGTTGTCTGGACCTTCAACTTCACTGAAGCATTTACAACATACCAAGACATTTCTCTAGTGAAGGAAAAATGTGAGAAGACCACCCTTCTAGAAAATCAGATGAAATGGGAGGATCTGGCAAGGTAGTCGAAGATGAATTCAATGTTCCTAATGATCTATGTCACTCCAGATGGTAGATTCAAAGAGTTCCATTCTTAACCTTTTTCAATGAAAAATAAATGTAGACATTGTATGAGTTCATGAATTTCCCTTTTTGGGTTCCCTCTTCCCTATCTCACTCAGTTGTGGCAGCCCAGTCTATAAATAATGGGTTTGATTCACAAAGCATAGTTCTATAATTTAAGCCTCACTTGGCCTAGAATTTATGTCTCTTATCACTAATCCTTCTTTGACTATTAATTTGAACAAGTCCCCTATGCCTAATAGCCTGAGAGCCTCTTCTTCGGCCCTGATTAGTAACCCTCCCACTCCAAATGTATTCCATCCATGAAAGAGCACCCATCTCTGATTAATATGATGAAGGATAGTATGTGGGACATATCTGATGTCCTCTTTTTTATTTTTTCTTTCATTTTGTCAAGGGTTGTAATAAAGATTCCCTAGTTTGTAACTCTATGTCCTGGATAGGTGCATGATAAAGCACCATGGACATGTGAGCCCAAGGATAGTAGTGAGGAGTCGTTAGGGATTTAGAGTCCTTTAGGAGTGGTTTATATGTTTTTAATAATTTTTATACAACCCCATGTCATGAGGGGTAAAGTTATGAAGGACATACAACTTCCCTAGAAATTATGTAAAAGTTGTAAATAAGCAAAACTTGCATTTTGACAACATTTCTTGCAAAAAGTACAATTTCTTCCCAACGGTTATAACTTTCAAATAGTTTTGATTAAACATTGGGGGAAGGTATATGTACCATAAACTACCCATTTTCAATGGTTGGGATGATTTTACAAAACTGTAGAATTTGCAAGCAATACAAACTGTTCAAATTTCCTGCACATTTATTTTATGGGCATGTAAAGATTGGTAATGACCTATGATTGATTTAGGGACTTTCTACACTCTAATATAATTCATTTTGTGTTTCTTTTAGAGTGTTTAAGTGATCAGTATTAAAATTTGTGCAAATTTCAAAGTCACCTGCCTGTGTCTTCCTGAGAAACCCTTTGAGATAAGGGTTTGGAATTCCAATGACTCTAACTTGTATCTCTATCATCAAAAATTGATGAATCTCTAAGGAATACAAGTTAGGCCTACTTATTTTAAGATTTTTCAGGCTATGGTTGTGGAAGTGCAGGGGTCGAAGGGAAATATAATGCCCTAGGAAGACATTTAGATGTGGCTACCTTACTATCTTAAGAAGATTATGATGTTTTGAGAGATGGGTGTGGAACCAAAGGGTTTACCTTTTGATTTGATACTCTTTTGAATATTCGTTGAGGGAAAGATAATTGCTTTGGGAAAAAAAAAGTGCATATAGTGTTCCCTTTGTAATCTAAGGCCTAATTTCCCTATTAGGCCTCTAGTCTTTTGTGTGTTTGAATATTGATTTTTGGAGTTCATAAGTAAGCCCTCGATGAGATTGTGTAGATCCCAAAAGGGAGCTAGAATACCACATTTTTTTGTAGGTCCTTTTAAGGAATTTGGAGTTGTACCCCAAAAACCAGTGGGATATGGCTACAAGCCTTAGTAGGACTTTGTGAAGCCAATGCTCTAAGTTTAATTACAACTCATTTTAATGCATAGAATGAGTTGTTTAAACCATATTGGGATCCAATCCAAGGGAAGGTGTGAAGAAATTTTTTTCCATTAGTATGAAAGGAAAATAGTTTTGAGACCGTTGGTAACAAAAACACCAAAGTTAGGTTTAGTGCAACCCGACAAACAAGTTTAAGCAAACCCAATGACACAATGCAGTCTGAAAATGTTACAAGGGAACCCGACAGATCAAACCCGACGGAGGAACCCGATAAGAAGAATACAATACAACCCGATAGAATAGATACTAGACGAACCTGATAAGCATAATACAATTCAACCTGACAGAACAAATACCAGAGGAACCCGATAGACTAAAGAGCATCCTGAGCATCAGTATACTGAGAGACAGTTAACATCCCTAGATATGTGGATCTGACTTCCACGTCAGATAAAACAATTTTGTTTTATATTTAGCTTTTCTATTAGCTTTAAATCCATTTCTTGAGGGACAAGCAATGTAATTGTAATTGTTTTAATCAGTCTAACTGATTGAAAACATGAAAACTAGGAGGTCAAGGTCAAGTTGTAAACCTTTGATCATAGAGTTATCATTGTAATACGTGAAACTCATTCAGGTCAAAATATTTGTATAAATAGAGATGTAATCTATTAGAACACATGCGTGTGATGATGATTGTAGTTGAGGAGCACATCTATGGATCAGACTAATATTTTTATGCAGAATGATAGCCAATGATGAAATAAGTTATCAAGAACAAGAACCACGGCTACCAAGAAGAAAAAATGTATTGATCAATCACAATAGGTGATAAATATACTTGTAATCTTTATTGGATCTATAACCAGCAATTGTAGATTGCATATACTCAGGTTACTGAATATTTTTTACTACATTCAAACAAGTGTAGAAAATAAAAGAAATCCTTGAGAAAGGTGGATTTAACATTCCTTTGTAAATATATTAAGTGAGTGCACACTAAACAATGTTTCTAAAGCTCTTAACAGAGTAGACCTTAACCAGTCTCTACATAATACTCCTAACAAGGTAGATTATAAGAAGTGATCAAAATTATAAGCCGTAACTGACCCCTTCCATTTTGTAGATAGTGAAACTTTGTGGGTTTCATCCCCACCATAGTTTTTACCTTCTAATAGGGGTTTTCATGTGTCTATACATTTCATGAATGTTTCTATGAATGTTTGCATGCTTATTGAGTTAAAAAATGCACAAAGATAGAATAACACAAATGGTTGGTAATATAATTGATTACTAAAAAGTATTAAGGTTAAGTGATAAGATTTTTGAGGGTACTGATTCACTCCTCCCATATTAGTAAACCATTCCATTATCTCCAACAATTGGTATCAGATCTAGATCTCTTATTTGAAAAAGTTTAAAGACTTATGAGAAAAGATCATATAATGGAAAGGTACAAGCTAGAAAAGAGTATTGAGAATCACAAGTTAGAGATACAGATCTTCTATCAACAATATAAAGAAGCTAGAATCAAGATGAGATAGCAATTGGATGAAATAAATATTATGGCATCTCATTTTAATGAAATAAACTATCATAAAGAGGAGATACCTAATCTATTTGAGTCATCACAATCTACATCTAGCAAAGCATCAGACACATCTAAATAAAGCATCACAAGTCTGAATGAAATAAATCAACATCTAGCTAGACAAGTGAAATCACTACAAATTGGTCAATAGACATAGATAGTAAGAATTATTGATGTCATGAAAAATGGTAGACAAGATGAGAAAGAAACAAAACTAGCTATTGATGTCAGGAGGAAGATCACTGAAAAGATACAAGAGAAAGAGTAAAAAATACAAAGACTTACAGATCATCATCATGATATCACCAATCAAATTATTCTTATGAGTCAGGAGGCAAACTAAATAAACATAGAACTCATTGAAAGGATAGAAGCTATTGGTGAGCTAAGAGAAGAAAATAAAAAATTGAAACATGAAGTGAGAATTCAGAAACAAAAAAATGACATGACAAGAGAGCTGAAGAAAGCACGAAAATGATGGAAGATTTTCTGGATGGACAAAGAAGATTCAACAAAAATATTGAATTAGGGTATACTGAGAATGAAGAATCACCTTACCAAGATGATCCAAAGAATGTCTACACAAATCTAAGACCAAGAAAGAAGTCATCTAATCACTATGGAAAATGAGGCCACACATCAAATGTTTCGAGGACCAAAATAAAACGTATTCCTAAATTGACACCTTCAGTCATAGGAATTTGTTATAAATGCAACACAAAAGGACATACAACATATGAATGTAAATCTGAGGTAAAGCAACAAAAGAAGGAAACCTACATGGACAAATACTATCATCCTTGCAAAATGCATTGGCACACATCTCTTGAATGCAGGAAGAAGAAAAAGAAAGCATGGAAGCCTAAAGAAAATGATAATTCTTATCAACATAAAATATTTTGTAACTCATATGTTTGGGATTACAATACATGGGAAAACTACACGACATGTGGAAGATTCGGACACAGAGATGTAAAATGTTAGAAACACTGAGAGGGGGGGGTGAATCAGTGTTTGTCTATTAATTACTTTTCAGCAACTTAAACATAAATAAAACATACATAGAATGAAGCTTAACATAACAACTCATAACACATGATATGATTATGGGGAAACCTTGATAAGAGGAAAACCCCGGTGGGAATTAGTACCCACAAATATTGTACTAAGTATAATGAACTTGTGAGAGTTCCTTTTCCCTGTTAGAAGCAGT
>MU224214.1:1177194-1212946 GCA_018584345.1 Thuja plicata
CATGCTTCATTGCTATTTCCAATCCCAACAATAATGCTTCATATTCAGCAGTGTTATTTGTGCACTGAAATGATAATAGGAAAGAATATTTGAAAGTAATACCTGAGGGAGAGACAAATAGAACACCCACCCCTGACCCCTCTTTGGAGCATGCCCCATCAAAATACATCTGCCAGAGCCCTTGCTGCTATAACTTCAATTCATCTATGATGGGGTCTATATTTTTCAATTGAGGTTGAATTTCTTCCACTTTGAAATTGTCTATGTCCACATCCACACAACAATTTAACATACTAGGCTGAACCTTTTCAACATAAACAGGAGATCTAGGTTCCCTTAGCAATTTGGCCTCTTTTCCATTAACAGAAATGGTAGCAAAAGATAAATCCAATTGTACATGTCCTCCAATGGCAGCTGCACATTGTTTTGATAAGAGCATACCATAATGGGGTGGTGAATCCACCACCACAACATCTATCTTGAAAGCAACTTCAGGATAAGAAGCAATTTTCACCTACAATCCATGCAAAGTACCTATCACAGGAACTTCCCTATTGTCCATGGCATGACATTTACCATAAGTAGTATCCACATCTAGACCCAATTGCTTCATAACAGTATAAGTCATCACATTAGCAGCGGCCCCTGAATCCATCATACAATTTCTTAACAACATATTGTTTGTGAGAAATGTAACATAAAATGGATCAATATGATTTGGCTCTTGAATGACTATATTTCCCAAACAAATTGGGATCTTATCCTTCTCTTCACGCTCATTTTTTAGTTCATCTCTCAAAACAACATTGTTAGGTGAAACAGGTAAATCAGAGAATAATGAAAATGTTGCATCCCTATGTTCCTTAATTTTAAACATTTCAATCAAAGAAATTGAAACCTTCATCTGAGACAAAGCTTGCTTCATATTAAAAGTAGGGAGAGCTATGTTAACATCAGGAAGCACTTTACCTATGTTTTCTTTCAATGTCTTTGTTTGGCAGTCATGAGTGGGGGTGTCTTTATTTCCTTTAGTCAAGGTATCTCTCTTTTGCGTAACTTCTTCACTTACAACTTCTGCAATGACAGGTGAGTCAAGTTGCACCACTTTTTGGTCAATTTTTATGTTCCTGAGCTGATATGAACTTCTTGCTTGATTTACAGCAGCAATGGTGAAAAATCTTATCTCTTCCTCATCAGGCATTCCAAATGGGAATTGCCCTACTTTAGTGCTATTATTTTTCACTGCAAGTGGGATCTCTTCTCCTGATTCTTCATCCAAACTACCATTATCATCTTCAATGGTGAGTGCACACATGTTTACTACAGGTTTCTTCTCGTCTTGATCTTCTTGTGTTCCAATGTTTTCATGTTGATCCAATAAACCTAGAGCTACTGCACATTGATATGGGGAATGGGGCATATTGCAGGCCATACACCAAGGAGTGTTTTCCACATTATGGGCACTGTTATTTTTTAATGGGTCAAGAATTTCTTTGTTTTTGGGATCACTATGTTCCTCTGACACAGGTTTCCCATCCTTCCACTGAGTTTTATAAGGGAAATCTGGTAATCTATAAGGTCTCTCCTGCCTTTGAAACTGTGGTCTATTATTTTGAAATCCTTTCTCATTCTTATCCACCTTGGCAGCAAGATCTTTCACTATAGTTACCAATGTATCTATTTTATTTTCCTCCTTGGGGTTCTTATTTGGCTGTGTTTTTTATTCTTTCCACAGCCTGTTGTCATCCCGTTTACCAAGCTTGCCAGATGCTCTTCTGTTTCTTTCTATGTTTATAGCCAACTTATATGCTTCTCTCATAGTCTGGGGGTCTTTGTCCCTCAACAAATAAGTTGTTTTTCCATCCAGAGCATTACAATAAGAAGTAACACATACATTCTCATACAATCTTAATACTTGAAACAATTTATACATAGCCTTCTGAAATCTTACATTAAATTCAGCAATGCCTTCATTAGTGTATTTATTTAGTCTATTGAACTCATTCAACATAAAACCACAATTTATCTTGTCACAATATTTCTCTTTGAAACATCTAACAAATTCATCCCAAGAATAAATACTATGATCAGGAAAACCCCGGTACCAATCTCTTGCATCCTCAGTCAAGGATTGCACAAATAATTTCATCATAGCATCTTCATCTTCAATCTCATAATCATTCATTGTATCAAAGAATACTTTCAGATGCTCTTCACCGGTTATGGCATTATTCCCACTAAATTTAGGAATTTTATCCCTGACCTCATTAGGAATAGGATTTGGTTAGCCAGGGATCCCATCAAAGAATTATTGTCTATATCTTTCCAGATGAATGGGTCTTCTTTGAAAATTTGAAACTGTATTCTGGCCAACATTCTGTGTGGCATGGCTATTGCTCTAACCAATGCCCATATTATGGAGGTTAGTATTTCTACTAGGCCCACTCATTCCTGACTGTGATACAACCCCTTGGGTTGCACTATGTGTCTAGGTGTTTGTATTACTTGTAGCATTGGGATTGGTCATGGAATTTAGGAAAGCAATCCTATTTTTCATCTCTGCAGCAGCAGCTTCCAACTCAGCTTTTTCCAGCTGTTTTGCAATGTCATCTTTGGCTTTTCTTGCCCTTTCTAATTCCATATTAAGTGAAAATACATCTTGAGATATACCCTCTTCAATTTTAGGTTTAGAAAAACTAACCCCAGTTATCTTTTATTTTCCTTTATCAATATTTGTGTGCTCAAGATTAGTTGCTGATACATTTTGTGTTACTACCTGAGGCTTGAGGGATTTCTGATTCTCAGGTTTAACAATTTGTGTCATTAAAGGACCTGTATTCTAGGTTTTACCCTCCTTGAGAAAATACTCTCTTTCATGACATTCTTTTTTCAGGGTGTTTACATCTCCAAAAAGCTCTTTATTCAAACCATGAAATCCTTCTTTTGCACCCTGAGCTGCCAACTTTAGCTGAGAAACTCGCTTCTTTAAGGTTTCCCTTTCATTAATAGAAATTATAACCTCTTGTTCTCTTGCTTCATCATTCCTTTGCTTGATAAGTAGTAGTTCATCCAATTCCTTCTTCAAAAGGTCATTATCCCTAAAGACGTCCTCAATGTCATAACTAGAAGAATCATATATATTCACTAGATTTTCTGGCTTTTGTTCTTCAACCCTCTTATAGGGAATTTCCTCAAAACAGGAGGATGCCTCCCCTTTTTCTTGGAACATACTTTTTGGTCTAGGGTTGAATATGTCTTCAAAGTAACCAAGTGTATCAAATTTAGAATTCAGGGGTTTATTAGTCTCTTTCTCAAGAATAGTGTCTAATGATTGGTTTTGGCCTACTGACCTAGGCTTCCAAGATGCAGTATTAGAGGATTCCCCTTTTCTAGATTAGTTTCTTTTGGGATTTTTGGAACTACTACATTCTGATGTTGCTTGAGACTAATTCCTTGTGTTTTCTTTTGTATTCCTCATTATCTTGAAATGAATGTTCATACACTTAATCTGGTAGTATTCCCCTTAGAAATATTATAACCAATAATCGGAGTTGCCACCCAAATCTTTGGGAAAATTAGGATTCACCTTTTCTAGAGTGATATTTGAGGAAATATAAAATGCAAATACACAGTATGTGATTTGATAAACTGGACTTTACAAATAATCTTTTAAATAACTATCCCCAGCAGAGTCGCCAATTTCTGTTTTTTCCTTTTCCTGCTGACATAGAAATACTCCTCAGAAAGTTCACTCTATTTATCCTGGACACTGACCAAGCATAGAATAAAAAAACAGTAATAAGGTCTTGAGACCTCCTGCACTTTGAGATCCACAGACTCGGGCGGGATTACCCTTGCAGACTTAGAATAATGAAATCACTAAATTATTCTAGTTCGCTATTGGTGGAATTACAAGGAATGACCACTGTAACTTTTGCAAAAATAGACCAAACTGAAAGTAAAGATTGATTTTAATGAGGACAATCATTTAATTGAACAAAAATAGACCAGTGTTAAATCTTAGGGCATGGATTCATCTATGAATAATTTTAACCAGCATTATTGAAAACTAAACTTAAGGAAATTATAGGATCTGACACAAACATAGATATACCTTATATATCTACCTCAGTACACTTAGCCAAATTAATCCATCAGATTCATTTGCTACCCTGAACTTTGTTGAAATATCTCTAAGGTATATTCTCTCCTTGAAAGAACCTTAGAAATATTTCATAATCTGCCTTACAGATATACAAATTGAAAATGCTCCTAGAACATTCAATTTAAACAAAACTCAGAATGCTAAAATGAAGACAAAAAATACACTAAATGTTTCAGAAACTGTGAACTGGATTTTATTCAAAGGTCATCATCAATTACTGCATTCAATAGAGACTTCTCCAGAAATACTAGACTTAGTATTATTTTCAGACAGAAAAATGACCATCATCTTACCAGTAGTCTTGGAATCCTTTTATAACACAAGGATGCAACAAGCTACCGACATACTGAGAAGGATTACCAATGCAGTGCTAACACAACAACTTTGCAACCAAACATAGGTGGCAGCTAATTTACTAGGTTTGTCTTTTGTAGCTTAACCATATTTATCCTTTAAGCTTCATCTCCCATCTGTTCACTTCTTTGACAGTGGGCCAATCAAAAGGCAATAGCTTCCACCCACCTGGCATCCATGGAAATTCTGGCCTCAGACATGAATTGTGCCATGTCTCTTTCGATTTTGCAGAATTTTGTGCTCTATTTTCTATTTCTTTCTTTGGTGGCTCTTTAGCTTGAAGCAAGGTAATTTGAATAGGAGACCCTTCAGATTATGCATCATCATTACTGAAAATAGGCAACACACTGCATTTTATTCATTTTTGAAGAGATCCTTGCGAGTGAGCGACACACCCGTGCTATTCAACTGGTCGCATACTCGCCATCCATCCTTGCTCTATTTTTCTCCTTCTGCGAGTGAGCGATGACCTAGCTCTTGACTTCATCTTAAGTCTGTCGCCTACTCGCTATCCTTTTATGCTCTGCTTTTGGGTTCATGCGAGTGAGCGATGTTTTCTCTTTTTTAACCTATCACACCCTCGCGAGCTAACTTTTTATGTCACCTAAATCTGGGCGACTGAGCGACCACGTCTCTTATCTTTCAGCTTATTCCCTAATCGCGCACTCACTGATTGTTCAAACCGAAATTTTGGATCTGAGCGGGTGAGTGACGTCCATTTTTTCCCGCATACTCTTTCTGGTCGCACACTCGCCATCTTAATATTCTAGCTTTCATCCTATGCACGAGTGAGCGATGACATCTATTTTTTGCTTAGTCGCAAACTCGCGAGCTCAAAAATTTCACTTCATACCTGACTGCGAGTGCGTGACTATGTATTTTCTTTCATTAGTCGCCTACTCGCGAGCTCTTCTCCCTCCATCTCTTTTGATTGGCAACTGAGCGGTGTCTTTCCTCTTTTGGCTCGTCGCGCACCCGCGAGTTAACATTTCATATTCTGTCACTGTTGGCGAGTGCGCGACTGTCTCTTTTCTTTCCTCGTCGCACCCTTGTGAGCTCTTTTCTGATCGCCTCAAAGCATCAGCGAGTGAGCAAGGCATTTGAATGATCTCCTTTGTCGCTTGGTCGCAGACTATTATGAATATTGAAAATGACCTGTGTGACTCAGCGATGGCATCTTCATATTTGCACTTCACCTCTTTTCCGCACACTCACTTTGCAAAACACGACTGGGTTAAAACCTAAGCGTATGGGCGACCAAACAAAACACGACCTCGTCACGCACTCGCGGAGCATAAGATAGACAGAATAACCTTTTAGCGACTGCGTGACCAACACAATTTTAACCCATCATTGGCTCGCGGACCTATAGCTCGACCTTTATAAGACATTGTGACTGCGCCATTTACATTTTAAAACACTGGACCCGCTCACTCGCACACTGATCAAAACATGACATAAACAGCTCGCGATTGCGCGATTCCTTTCATTGATAGCTCATCACCTACACACACAACTTAAGGACATTTGAAAAAATACTGATGCGACAAAGCGACCAAACATAAAACATGACTTTAAAAGGGTTTTTGACTTCTTTTGCGCGGTAAAGCATAAGATTTGAAATAAGAAAGCCTGGGAAAAGCAAAAGACCAAGAAATTCAATTTTTTTACAAGGCAGTGCTAACACATCCTTAGGTAGTCAACTTGCCAACACAAAATGCATGAGAAAATGGATGAGAAAGTCTGGGAGCTGGACTAACCCCAGAATGGAATGCTTACACTGTCATAAATTTGGTCATCTAAGCAAGGAATGCATAGACCGGGTGAAAGAGCAGCACCTTTTCCAATGGAAACACCATTGAAGACATTTGAAAGATGAGAAAAAAAATGTGGAGGAAAGCTACAAACACTAAAGATGCTTGACCAAGCAATGCAAATGGTGACACCTTAACCAATGGATCTGGTGACATCACCATCCCCACCTAACATGAACAAGTAAGTATGGAACTTCACAATACTAAGTTATACTTTGCATCAGTTCCATTATACATAGTTAAAATACCAAACTAGCATGATTAAATATACACTATGGTATTACTTATTATGATTCTGTGAATTCAATCTCATCGATTAATGCATACTGAAAAGCATCGTTTAACATACAAAAGCTAAGTTGTCAAAGCATACCAAGAATCGTCAGGGTACATATGAAAACCAAGTTTATCAATGCAACCTGAGACTCATCGATAATTAAATAAAAAGCATTGTTGACTTCACCAGATACCGAGATCCATCGGTAAAAATTAGAAAATTTGAGTGAGTTGACACTTACCCCGAGCATCACGTATTTATCGAAAAAAAAGCTGGCATGTAACCTAAGAAACTCCATCTTCGACACCTAACAAGTGGGTAGAGCATTAATTGTGCCACTTAGGGAACTGTCTATAAATAGGGAGACATAAGAGTTCATTAATCACTAGTGATTTACAGTGAAGAAGGAGAGAAAAGTAGAGAGAACATAGAGTGACTAGATTGCAGTGCACTCCAAGTACACAAACGACATTCAGATTCTGAATAGCAACAGCTAAAGAAAGTTAAACTAAGTAACAAAGATCACTTAGCTCATTATTTTATTTTATGAAAAATCCCTAAGTTCATGAAATCATGGAAACCACTTCCCATGCAATTAAGACTAAGAATGCTAAGGAGAAGAAGGTTAATCTGATCAAGAACTCAACTTGTAAAGAACCTAAATATAAAATATGTCTAGAGGTTTCCTCGCAACCTGACGATGTTGGTACATTCTCTGGCATTCCACCTAGGGTTTTATTAATTGAAGATGTTCATATCTACATACATTGCAAGATTGCTGAGATAGGAGATCTTGTAGTTGATCAAGCTTAAAAGAAGCTTTGCACAGGCAAAACCATTAAGGAAGAACATAAACACATAGAGGTCAAAGGGCTGACTTGTGCCCTAATGTTCCCGAGAGAGTTCAAAACCAAATGGATTTAGGTACTGCTAAGCAGAGTGCATTACCAAAAGATGTGGCTAGATGAGCCAAAACCGATCACCAGAAATGTGATACATGTTGTTATTGGTTATCCTATAATCAAAAAGGGAATATCACTTTAACATCCTCCTCGACCCAAAATTGAGAAGATGACATGAGCAGTGTGGGATAGCAAAGGATTAAAGGTTAACACCATCACCAATCAAGAACTCAAGTTTAGTGCATGTGTGCTAGGATATAAGATATACCAATCCAGCAAGCTAAACAACATAGCACGTGGAGCAGTTGATGCTGCTTATAAGATTGTCAAGAAGGGTCTACGGTTAGATCTATCCAAGCTTTTAATAAAGCAGTTCGATGCAAACATGAGGACAATCAGGTCCACAAAGTCAAATTCATGTAAGTTTGGATCACTCTTAATGTGTACATTTTTCTACTTTCAAAACTTCTTTCCATATATACGAAATGTCAACTAGGATACCACACAATTAGTGACCATACAAATCACTGAATTCATCAAGTCACTAGGTGAAAACTTTGTATCAGTTATGGATGAGTACTTCACTAGATTTAAGGAAAGAATGCAGAAAAGAATAAGGATACCAGAACAGCTGGTTGAAAAGTATAAGACTGGAATTTTCTTTATGGTAGACATTGATTACACATATATAAAACTAGTTATACCGAGAACATCATGGTTAGCACCCCTTGACTATGAGGTCAACATAGATCAAGAAACCAATGTTATTGAAGCATTGATAAAGGAACTAGTGGAGAAGTCACAACCAAGGTTTGGAACCTATGAGGAAGCCAAGGAAAGAATAAAAATAGGTTTAGTTGTGAAGAAGATTGACAAGAAGAAAGAGAAAATCGTTAAGACATTGAAGAAAAAGTTGTCTATAGATGATGAAGAGTCTGGGCATAATGATGACACCGAGGGACAGCCACCCATCGGTGAAGAAGAAAAATTGAGTGACTCAGAATCTACAGAGTCTGATGGACCACCACCACTGCTGCATCAAGGACTAGAAGTCAGACAACTAAAGTTGAAACTACATCATTGGTAAAGAAAGGACAGGTGAGAACTTACAAAAGGAGGCCTCAAACATGTCAAACATCAGAACCTAAGAGGAGAAAAAGATTCATTAGAAATAAGGAAGATATAGAAGATACTAAACATGATGAACAACTAGTAAAGAGTAAAAATCCTAAAATAATTGATCAAATTTCTGCTTCAATTGCCAAATTAGGTGGCATATCAAATCCCAAGGTTAGACAGTGATTAACTCTAAAACGTGAGGATCAGAATAAGATTGAGGATGTCATCATTAAGACAATGATTGGATACAAATATGTGCCTATCCAATTTGATAAAATCATGCCACAAGAATTTCTTGATAGGATTTCAGCAAGGTGGTCATATGCACTAAAGGAAGAAAAATAGATAAGGGAAAGATCCCTAGTTTCAATTATAACATACGAATCCAATATGGAAGAAATTGATAAAATGATGAACAAGCTTTCACATAAGTTATTAACAAAAATAAGAGCCTACAAAGTACTAGAGGGAAAATTCATTCAACTTGACAAAGAAATTGATGATACCTAGAATAAGATCATCAACCCACCTAAGGAGGATTCAAGCCCCAAGAAAAAAATATCTCTTACCGAGGAGCCTTACAATGAAGAAGATCAGGCTAAACCGATCCCAAAATACATTTTTATAAATGATGGTGAGGATAATGAAGAATCATTGAACACATCAGCTAACAAGAATATGGACACTGTAGATAAAACATGGCCCAATAATACTATCATTGACATTACCGGAGAAGATCCTGCAGATGAAGTAAAGAAAGACGAAGATGTCACTCTTGCCCCAGATCAAACCAAGGAACAAGATACTAAAATAGATACTGCTCAAGTAGGTATACCGAGACAAATACCACTATTGATACAAGCTATCAATATTATCTCGAAGAAGGAGAAATCACCCAACAAGGATGAAAGCATACTTAAAGATAAGGGTAATGATGAACAAAAACACACATCAGATGAGAAGAATAAAGATGGAGAGAAAAAATTTCAACCAATGAAGCACAAAAGGAAACAGATGCATGACAAAAAGAAAACAAACGTGAAGAAGAAAAGAAGAAAGATGATGTTACTCCTAAGAATACCAAAGGAGATGTTGTAGATAACCCAAAGGTTGATGTGGATATGCCCACCCCCAGCCGATAGGAAGATACCATGCAGCAGGCAAAAGACACAACACCACCAAATCCTTTATCGACTACATCTGACTAGGAAAAGGATCATGCTATGGTGCTACATCAGGTACTTCCCATACAATATCCAAGAACAAGAACAAGAACAAGAACAAGAAAAACAAACTACAAGTTACACTTGATGAAATAATAGAAATACAAAAATGTGATCCAACTACATTGGATTATGAATCTGTAATTGAGTATGGAGAAATATGTCAGTGAAAAGCTATGCAAGAAAAGCTTAGGAAGGAGCACAAGGAATCACAAATGCTACAAATGACAAGGAACATATTAACACAGATTTTTACTGACATAGATGTTGATCATAATACCCCAATCCTTGATCAGCATACCATTCTTACCAATGCCATCCAATCATAGAATGTGGATGTAGAAAAAGCAATTGAAGAATGATCAGAGCAGAAGTACTAGTATAAATTAACAGAGAAAATCAGCCAGAAGTGGTAGAGAACAAGGTGAAGCTGTCTGAAAAAGTAAGTGAGTTAGCACCTATCATTTTAGAAGCAATAGGATTAGTTCTGAAGCTAAGCACTTTAGAGAAATTTACTATGGAGAATAGTGAAAAGATTGCAAAAATAGATGCAGATCTAAATTCTAGTGCTCAAATTATCTCAACAACAAACAATGCAATACAATTTCATTATGTAAAAGTACTGGAAGCAAAGAAGTTGAGACTTAAAATTCAAGAGGCAGAATCAAAGTTTAGAGATGAGGTAATTGAGCTATAGGCTCTTCTCTTACCGAACGTGACACTACTGCAGAAACATATGACAATGGAAAGGCAATTGATAGCCACCCTAGAGATGTCTATCACTGACAACATCTATTATATGCATGCGAGGATCACATTAGAGAAAATGGCACTTGAACACCTTCAAGAGAAATAAGAAAAGATGATGGAGGACATGAACAACTCTCATTCCTATATTTTTGACAAGCTGTAAGTGATTACACCTTTGCCCTTACTATCAAAAAAGGGGGAAATTAATATGCAGGGGGAAATTGATAGGGTACAAAGGGGAAAATGATATGTATAAAGGGGATGACAAGTGTATATACATATACTATACTAACATATACATAGGGGGAGTCATGAATGAAAAGGTGAATACATGGTGTACATTACTAAACTTTTTATTATTTGCACATATTAGTTTTTGATACTAATGTCAAAGAGGGAGATTGAAGACATATTTTTTTGCATTAGTATGAAAGGAAAACAATTTTAAAACCGTTGGTAACACAGACATCAAAAGTCAGGTTTAGTGGAACCTAACAAATAAGTTCAAGAAAACACGATGACATAGTGCAACCAAAAAATGTTACAAGGCAACCTGATAGAGCAAACCTGACAGAGGAACCCGAAAAGAGGAATACACTGCAATCTAACAGAATAGATACCAGAGGAACCTAACAAGAAGAATACATAGCAACCTGACAAAACACATACCAGAGGAACCCAATAGACTAAAGAGCATCCCGAGCATCAATATACTGAGGGACAATTAACATCCCTAGATATGTGGATCTGACTTCCACGTCAGATAAAACACTTGTTTTTTATATTTAGCTTTTCTATTAGCTTTAATTCCATTTCTTAAGGGACAAGCAATGTAATTGTAAAATTGTTTTAATTAGTCTAACTAATTGAAAACATGCCAACTAGGAGATCAAGGTCAAATTGTAAAAATTTGATCATAGAGTTATCATTGTAATACGTGAAACTCATTTAGGTCAAAATCATTGTATAAATAGATATGTAATCTATCAGAACACATGTGTGTGATGATGATTGTAGCTGAGGAGCACATCTATGGATCATACTAAGAGTTTTATGTAGAAGAACAACCAAGGATGAAATAAGTTATCAAGCACAATAGGTGATAAATATAGTTGTAATCTTTATTAGATCTGTAATCAGAAATTGTAGATTGCATATACTCAGGTCACTAAATATTTTTGACTACATTCTAACAAGTGTAGCAAATAGAAGAAATCCTTGAGAAAGGTAGATTTAACATTCCTTTGTAAATATCTTAACCGAGTGCACACTAAATAGTGTTGCTAAAGCTCTTAACAAAGTAGACCTTAACCAGTTTCTCCATAATACTCCTAATAGGGTAGATCATTAGAACTGATCAAAACTGTAAGCCTTAACTAACCCCTTCCATTCTGTAGATAGTGAACCTTTGTGGGTTTCATCCCCACTGCAGCTTTTACCTTCTAATAGGGGTTTTATGCATTACCAAATCTTGTGTCATGTGTCTACATATTTTATGAATGTTTCTATGAATGTTTGCATGCATATTGAGTTAATGAATTGATATAACATACACGAAGATAGAATAACACAAATCCTTGGTAATACAATTGATTACTAAAAATGATTAAGGATAAGTGATAAAACTTTTGAGGGTATTGATTAACCCCTCCCCTCTCAGTACACCATTCCATTATTTCCAACAAGTTGAGTCCTTTTGAAAGAGGGGATATTTGAGGGTGATTTGATGTCAAGTCAAGTCGTTAGACCTTTTGAATTAAGGGAGTTGTTGAATACATATCACTAAGTATTAATGAAGTGTTTTAATGTGATGTTTCTAGGGATTTATCTTAGTATGTGGAGTTGTGTCTTGTGAACACCATCCAATTTAGGATAGTAGGGTGTTAGGGGTTATAAGATCCTAAGTAAGAAGGGCTCTGCATCAGCCATCCTTCATTAATCCTTAATTTACTAAAAGTTCAATCTAACATTGATGCCTCTTTTGACTCTCAAAAAGGGAAAATAATATAAAATTTAGTAAGCACCTAGAAGATGTTTTAGATGATTCTGTTTCCACCCAGTCTCATTATTTTGAATGGTCACTTGAAGACTCCAATCCAAGAAATTATGGGTCCAACCCTAAGAACATATCCCCCATTTTAGGGCCTCCACTCAATCCCCTATCCCTTCCCCCATTTGCCAAAGCTATTTGGAGATTAGTTCTCAAAAATCAACAAATTACACATGGCCTACAATTTCAAAAAATGAAATCATTAAATTGTTGATAACTCAATTCAATCATGTCATGGCCAAGAACAACAAATCAGAGGATTTGATCACAACTAAGGCCAAAGCTGGGGATTGGTCTTTTGAGGTTCTTGATTAGGAGATCTAGACTACAACTCAAAGGCTAGGTGAGAAGCTTGACAAGTGGACTACCCTAGAGGATGAGATAACTTCTTTAAAAGATAATGTGCTCTAAGAGGAAGAAAGGAGGAATACAACAAGGATCATAGAGATGATCAACAAACAGATTGTTTCTAAGTAGGTAATGCGGGAGTTAGTAAGGAAACATTCCAAATGTAAAAACTTTGTATTGAACGAGGCTTCTAATGACACTCTATCTAAGTCTTCTAAAAAAGGAAATGAGAATGTTTCATTGGATGCTACTCTTGGCAAGGAGGTTTCTACTAATAAGGAGTTGTTTTTTCTAGAGCAGTTGGGTATTCTCAATCAAGAGTCGTATGTCGTGAAGGGCATCAGTCTCTTAAAAAATCAATAGTTTATTTTTGTTTTCCTTAGAGGTTGTGTTGTAGTCTTTTCTTTTTTTTGTTCGTCATTGATCTTGTGTTATTTTTGGGTCTGAGATTTTGGTTGTCACACTACTCCTAAGACCCCTCTTTTCCATCTAATAGCTATTATGTAAAAGAATGGTGCCCTATTCCAATTTACTTAATTAGAATATTTAAATTAACAAATCACATATATTTATTATAAAAGAATATAAGATTTTGAAAATATTGACTTTCATATAACAACCCAAATTATACTAAAACTTTCCTTATAATATCAGGAATTAACGTTAGTTTTCACTAACAACCTATATTATACTAAAACTTTCTTAATAACATCAAGAATGTTTATTTGAGAAAAAAATAGAAATATTGTTTAAATTTCAATAAACACAAAAATATTACAAGTGACATTTTTTTAATTATTATGTTTTCTTCTCTTGATGACCTTCTATAGATGCTCATGAAATCTCGTAACTATAAAAGTACATGACAAACTCGCTTAATTTTTTATGTTTTTTTTAATGGAGGGTTGAGAAACTCGCTTAAATTTGACAAACAAATAGAAAGAGAAATAAGTTGTATCAAAATATAAAATAAATAGACGGGCAAAATGGTATAAAACTTCTACCAGGAGTGTCTACCACATTTATGGTTCGGCCATTCTTCCACTTGCATTGCCCCGCTTTGCACTCTGCTGTCACAGAACCACCACTCTGTTTGGATTCAAATTCCTTGCGGCCAAGGATGGAATTACCCGTTGCACTTTTTCCATTTCCCGTTTTTCCGAGCAACACTAGAGTCCTGTCTTCCATTCCTAATTTCACCAAGGTAAACAATTAAAATGAGTAAATTCCCTCTAAATTTATGTATTAAAAGCATTAGAGAAAAAAATTACAAATGACCTCTCAATCACCAGCTCAGTACTTCCCAGCTGTTCGTAGACAAGACAACGCATGCAATGTTCTCTGTGTTAGTGGCTTTAAAGAGAGAAATCGTGGATTGCGTTAAAAATAAGGCATCCATCGAATAAATTTACGAAAGTGGAGAGAATGTTGACATTATTCTGAAAAAAGAGAACGCATGCTGGCATTGGACAGAAAGAAGCGAATAAATGATCACAAATGGAGGGACCACTTATCCATAAGAATATGAATATATTTGAAAGTAAAGTAATTCGCGTAGGATTCCATTCCCACTTTCACTCACGTTAATAATATTTCCTTAGAAAAGAAAAGTTCGATGATTTTGAAAATCTTCTTCAATTTAGTCCAGAATGACGCGCATCCTGTCCAAGGATGATGGGAAGAGGACATATCGTACCACTCTCCACATGGTGAGAGAGAATGTTTCGAATTGAATTTTCATTCTTCGCTTATTCTCCACTTTCACCAACTAGAGTAGAATGTATTAGACGTTACGCTCTCTCGCGTGTTTGTTGCGTGTTTTGATTAAATGTTTTTAAAGGATGTGGCTAATCTTTAGATAGAATGTATCATTGATAAAATTTGAAAAATCTGAAAACATTACCGACTTTTGTGAAATTTTCAGCATCTGTTCTTCATGATCTAGATATTTTGTGATCGAAAACCATAAAAAAATTGTCAAAAACTTATGTTTTAGTGAATTTAGAGAAAAAAAAAAGTTTTTTATTTTTTTATTTTGGTGCATTCTATTTTGAGCTTAGCCAGCGCCATTTTTAAAGGGCTGTAATCTCTTACGTTAAGAAAGATGGATCATTAATTACAATATGACAAGAAAGAATTAACTTTAAAAATAGCAATGAGAGAACAAGAGACACAACCAATTACAACTAAGAGAAAACTAACAAAACAACATAGATAGCCAATCTCTGCTATGAACAATTAGGGAGGTTTCGAGAATTGATCCTGAGACTCCTAGTTAATCAGAGTGTACTTCTTTTGAAGACAAGGTGCGACATAGAAGCATCATTAGGAATTAATAAATGAGAATCACCTTCTGCTCAACCATCTCTTCCAAAGACTTTTTCTACCATCTCTTCCAAACAATTTTTGTACCACCACTAAATCCTCATGCATTTTTCCAATTTTACGAGGATAGGTCGCCAAAGGGGAATTCCCCTTACTAGCCATTCTTTGGCCAGTAACATCTGGCATTGGGAGGGCAACATAGAATAATGATGCATCTATGAATTGAGTCTTCTTATTCTTGGGAAAATAGGTGTTGTACACCTCTTATAATAATACATATAATTAATAATTTATTTATTATATAAATGTTATATATAGGAGTAGTTAGATGGGCGGGTAACATGTAGATATTCATTGGGAGTATTCTTGAAACCATTTGACGAGTTGTATTTGATGATTATTGAAATGAGCAATGGAAATAATATGTAACAACTTAATATAACCCAACCATGAGCAAGGAAATCACAAAGCATTTGATCATCACATTAAGAGAAAACCTCATGAAAAAAAAAACACACACACATTAAATAAACATCAAAACAATGTCTTCTTGAAATGCTTGATTCTCTTGTCCTCATATCTACCCAGATCTTGTGTGGGATGAAATGTGGGTGGTCTCAGTTTTGTAGCACAAAGCACAAGAGGTTATCGATAATGGAGATGGTTGATTGATCAATTGTGATGACGGATGTAACAAAACTAGGGCAATATGATGGTCATATCGATGGTAATGCAATCTCAAAGATAGCTAAGGAACAATATATTTTAAGATCACAATAGCCTAAGGTCTCCAAGATTGCATAAGATAAGCCTTGAAAATGAGGGAAAATATCTTTTATAAAATCCTCATGAAAATCAATAGTTGAGATTAAGAGATGCTAGGAGATTGAATGTGATGCAATAGTAGGTAGGATTTTGGTTGGAGCGAATGAGATTAAGACGCAATAAGAAATGAGTGGCTAGGATTGAGTGGTAGGTAGGAAAGGTGTTGACTTTGGTCATAAGGAGGCTAGTGAAGAGACACAACAAGTGGCACAAGCTTAAAATTTAGGAGTTGATCCATGTGATTAAAGGTAATTGGCTAATATGAAATAAGAGTCTTTATGAATTTATAAAAATAAAGAAAGGTGTTTATTTCATAGGAGAACAAGGACATAGTACATGGGTAAATTAAATAAATAAGAATTTGTTTAATTTTTAAATAGAAAAGGCTAAAGAATTATTTTAATAAATAATAAATATTTTTTTTAATTATAGTAGAAGAGGTTATTGAATTAATTAATTAAATAATAACATTTATTTAACTAAACGATGAATTTGATTAATTTCATGAGAACATTTTTAGGTCTCCACATTTTGCAGCTCTTTGAGACAATGTAGCTTGTTGCATTTTTTCAAAAGAAATTTAATAATTCTAATGCATTTCCTTGAAATACCTATTATAACAGTGGTTATGCCTCCTCGAGGGATTGTGCGAGAAAAAAAAAATTGTCAAAAAAAGTAGAGAATGACTAGAAAAAGGAAGAGATCAGTTGAAGATAAAGGTAGGTGAAAATGACATTAAAAAGGGTTAAAATAAGCCCAAATGAGTCAAATTGGATTTATAGGGTCTATGATGGTCTAACACAAGAAATTAGGGCTTACATGGCAAATTAGGGGTTTCATCATCTATTTAGGGTTTACCACAACTATAAATAAGGGTGATGTGAGATCATTTGATTTAATTGTGCTTGACGGCTATAAAAATAGAGAAAGGAGCTTAGGAGGTGAAGAGGTGTGAAGCATTAGGCATGATGTCAGGATCAATACAAGTGGAGTCACATAAATTTGAGCAGGTGTAGTGATTTGTGAGGCCAGATGAGTACACAGAGATAATAAGTGGGTTGCAAACTTCTTGATTTGCATGATTTTGATTTTAATTAAGTCAAATAGATGTAGTACAATAGTAAAAACATAGGAAAACTATATTAGAATTTTTGAGCTAATTCTACATTTTTGCAAGGTCTTGCAATATTTTTGAAGCATTTCTACATTTTTACAAACTAGAAGGGTATTTTTTTATGATACTACATTTCTGAATGTTAAAATTTATTTTTTGATCTAGACCTATGTTTCCATGCTCTTCCTACATTTTTCGTTGTCAAGCTAGCATGGTCTAGATGTTGCTATTGTGTAAACCCTGACTAATAGCTAATAATTGTAAGAAGGCTACTTGATAGTTGAGATGATAAATATGAGCCAATGGATGGTTGATTGCACTACTTAGGGGTGATTTGCAATTGTATAGAGTATATTAGACTAGTCTAGGGTTTGTGTGAAATCGTTTAGGGTTGAGGGGGGTTTAAGAGGCTTTTGAAAGGGTTTAGAGAAGATTATAAAGGTTTAAGGATATTCTAAAATGATTTAGGGAAGGTTGGTATAGTTTTGAATGGGTTTGAAATGGTTTAGTGTAGGTCAAAAAAAATTTCAAGGGGGTTGGAATGGTTTAGGGTACATCAAAAAAGTTTTGAAGGGGGTTGAAATAGTTTAGGGCATGTCAAAATGGTTTAGGGACAAGGTTGATAAGTTTAGGGTTAACCAGGATGGTTTAGGGGTAGGCTTGATAGGTTTTAGATTAATGTCAAGATTGATCACAACTAAGAGGATTTATTGGATTGACTACAATATAATGATATATTCTACAGGCAGTGGTTTCCTCTGACCCACTTAATGATATTAGATCTATCATAGGCTGATATGGATAAATTAGGATCCACCAATCTATGAAATGTTGTTTGGATGTTGAAGATGAGAGAAAAATTAGGTTTTCATTCTACATTGGCTGAGAGATTTTATAGTAAGATTTCATTGGGAAAATATAGATTTGCATTCTAGAGTCATGCTAGAGGATATATATATATATATATATATATATATATAGGATACTTACAAATATGATTATAGGAGAGATGGTGTGGTATGATTAGTAGGCAGATGATGATGCACTATGTTGATCCTTTGACAATTTTATGATTGGGTTATGGAGATTCAGGAATGGGAGATGAGTTAGGAGAAGATGATGAGTTAGGAGAAGATGAATCATGTAGTGTAGCTAGAGAAATGGGAGGGTACCTATGTTCAAACAAGAAATCACATTGTTTATACTTAAGATGTGGCATGAAACTACATACTATGGTGCATGAAAAGGCCTAGTTTGTATGGGGTCCTTGTTTGTTGGCTCATTTATACCATGATCTACATCAGGTGGTATATCATGGAGGGTAAAATATTTTAGATGGGGTGACACTACTACATGTGTGGGTAGGAGAGCACATCATAATTACACAACCATTTCATATCAGGTTCATGAGATTAGGAAAACCATATGTCCATATTTATACACAAATTACATCTATGCCCAAGCTAGAGAAGATGGAGTATTAGAGACATGTCTTGGATCATGTGGACTTGGTGATTTGGAGCCCATATCTAGACTATAAGGATTTTGATGAGGATGAAAAGACTTTGACATACATGTGTCATCAATGATCTTTGATAGGAAGGATACCCTACAGTATTGAGAGATATTTATCAGATCTAGTACACAGATAATTTTTTGAGAGACATTGGATACCTAAGGGTTTAGTTGATTTTAAATAAACCAAAAGGGAGAGTAGAGGGTAAGGTCCTACACTACATCGATCATAAGAGAGAGCATATAGTAGGGTCATACACTATCATTTTAGGTGGTGAGAATGTTGGGAAAAGAGGTGTCTCAACCTTGTAGGTTCCTTGTAACATTTTTTTTTGTATTTGATATTTTCTATACCTACTAAACATTGTCGGTACATTAAAATTTGGTTTATTAGTTATCATAAGATGCCCATGTGATGGTATATCATGGAAGGGTTAATTTGAGAGCTTCTATGACAGATTTTATGACATTTGTAAGGGTAAAAATTAGGGGATTTCATTTTGGATATGAGAGATTATTTTAGACTAGAATCTTGGTGGAGAAGCCAAGCACATGCTTTTGTAAACCACTAGCAGTTTCTTGTATTACTAAAAGTCTGTAAATTGAAGAATTGAGGAGTAGTTTGTAATTTGAGTTTGTAGGTATTGTTATTCTCTCGAATCGCTGCAATAATTATTTTAGAGTTGTTTAATGGTGATACTTTGGTAAAAGACTTTCTCTGCAAGGGTATTTGATCTTGGTAATAGATTTGGAATACATTAAGCAAATTTTGGACTGTGGGGTTTTTTCACCCGAAAGGGTTTTCCCCAAGTATGTATGGTGTTTTGTGTTTTTACTATTTATTTCATGTTATGAATGTGTTTCTTGATTTCCCACAAGTGTTAGATCAGTTTTAAAGTTTACATAATATCTCCTTAAGATTGGCGTAGAAAAATTATTTCTACTACTCTAATTTCATTACAAGTGGTGTCAAAGCTTGATCACCTTTGGTTTTAGTTGTGGGCTTGTTGGGTTTCTTGAGATAATTGATATTTGAGTGAGAGCTTGTGCAGAGGATATTTTTTGATCTTTTTGTAGATATCTTTTCCAAATGAGGAGTATATCTTGGAGGATTGAGGTAGATAAGTTTTCTAGGAATAACTTTAAAATATGGAAACTGAAGATGGAAGATTTGTTGATTGATCATGATCTATCGTATTTGGTGGATGAAAATGTCTAGAGGCCTATAGATCCAAACTTGGCTACAAAATATGATGTAAAATATACAAAAGTGAAAGGTCTCATTAGACTATCTTGTAGATTAAATCTTGATAAATGTCCATGGAGAACCCACTTTGAGGAATCTTTGGAAGAAGGTGGGTGAGATATACCAAGTCAAATATCTAGTAAATAAGATTTTCTTGAGGAAGAAGTTATATTCCTTGAAAATGGGAGAAGATGGACGAATTTGTAAGACTGTAAAAACATTCAATATGCTAGCAACTCAGCTTACCTCAGTTGGGGTAAGATGAATGAACAAGAAAGGTGCAAAACTTTGTTGTGCTTGTTACTAGACCCATGGGACAGCCTAGTAATGGTCATTGGGAAAATGTCTATTATTGTGAAGACAAATTATGTTTTTGGTTCTCTAGTCTTCTAAGAGATGAGAAGGAAGATCAATCTTAACAATAAAAAGGCTTTGAGTGTTCTAGGTAGATAAAATGAATGAGAAGCAACATGATTGTTCCAAGTCAAAAAAAATATGGGGAGATCAAAATCTCCTAGGAAGTCCAAGGTAATGTGCTCAAACTATCAAAATCCCAAAAAATTCTAAAAGAATTGTAAAGAAGAGAAGAAAAAGAAGCCGAAGAAGAAATATTTTGATTTTAAGTTTGAAAACAAAGATGGAGATTCCTTTATTGCAACCTTGGTCACTCATGCATGTGATAATGCATGGTTGATAGATTCAGGTGCATCTTTCCACATGAATCTCAATAAATACTAGTTTAGTAAGTATGAAAACTATGATGGTGGTAAGGTGTATTTGGATGATGATTCTTTCCTTAATATTGTTGGTCGTGGTAGTCTTCATGTAAAATTTTTTGATGGTAGAGTTAGACGATTTGATTGTGTCTTTCATATCCCATGACTAGCAATAAATGTATTATTTGTTTGCAAGATAATAAATGCAGGTGTGCATGTACAATTTACTTAAGCAGGTGTAAATATGATTAGAGGTTCTATAGTGATAGAGAGAGGAAGAATATAGGGTACATTCTACCAACCTGACATATGCACAATTGAATGCAATAGCACTTCTGATAAAACTAAACTTGAAACTTCATTGCTGAAAAAAGAGATGGTTTTATCTTCTGTTGATGGTTGTGGTTTCTAGGTACCCAAGGGTGCTCTTTCTACCGAATCAAAGTTTCCTATAGATAAGACCATGTTATAGAACCAAAGGCTTAGCCACATTGGAGATAAGGGTTAAAAATTCTTGAAAACAAAGAACCTTATTGAGGGCTTGAATGATTGTAATCTAGAGTTTGATTTTCGTGAACACTATATTTATGGAAAATAGAACCATGTTATGTTTTACTCATCTTTCCATAATTATTCATGTGTCTTAGATCTCATTAATTATGATTTATTTCATCTTGTTGATGTTTCTTCTATTGGTAAATAGGTTTATTATGCTAATTTGATTGATGATTTTAGTAGCAGAACATAGGTATATTTTTTAAAGAGTAAATCATAAGTTTTCAGTCATTTTAAAGAATTCAAGGCTATGGTAGAAACTCAAAATGGAAATAAAATTAAATGTTTGAGGATGGAAAATGATGGTGAGTACTATTCTGTAGGCTTTGAGAGATTCTGTATAGATTGCAGGATTAAAAGACAAAAGATAACTATGTATTCTCCATAGAAGAATGGAGTTACAAAAATAATGAATATAATATTGATGGGGAAGGATAGGAGCATGTTGAGTGGAGCTATTCTGGAGCAAAAGTTTTGGGCTGAAGTTCTTGCCATTTCTTTTTATTTGATAAATAGATGTCATGCATCAGTGCTTGTTGATAAAATGCAAATGAAGGCATGGTCGGGGAAAAAGGATTCACTTAGACATCTAAGTATTTTTGGTTGTGACACATATGCACATGTGCCTAAGGAGAAGAGAAAAAAAATTAGATTCTGAGGTTTTTAAGTGTATTTTCTTCACCTACAGCTATGGTGTGAAAGGATACAAGCTTTGGGACCCTATTGCACAAAAGGTAATTTATTCTAGAAGTGTTATTTTTAGAGAGATTAAATCTTCTCATGTTACTATTTAGACATAACAATATAAAGAAATTAAACATAAAGAGGATATGGTTCAAACTCTTTATATGCAAGGTGAAGTTGAATTGATACCCCAAAATAGACAAGAAGTTGAGGAGAGCTCATCAATATCTAAACCTTCCGAAGAGGAATAAGAGGAGGAAGAATTAGAAGAGTCTCTACCTTAGCTTTTTTGGAGGAATATAAGGAAATGTAAACCACCTCAAAGGTATGGGTATTCACCCAATTATTTGAAGTGTATATTTTGTTTGAATACTAACATTAATGAACCAATATCTATGCAATAGGATTTGGGAATGAATGATGGAGGGTCCTTGATGATATTCATCGATGAAGAGATGGAAGCCCTTAAAAGCAATGAAGCACGTGTTTAGATGGAAATGTTGAAAAATTTAAGGAATGGTTGGTTGAAAAGGGATACTCTCAGGTTGAGGGTATTGACTATGGTGAGTACTTTTCTCCTTTTTCTAAAATGACATCCATTCATTTTTTATTATCTATTGCAAAAACTTATGATCTAGAGGTAGAAAAAATGGATGTGAAAGTTTCATTCCTTCATGGTGATTTGTAGGAAGATATTTATATGACACGTCTAGAGCACTATTTGGGAAAAGGTAAAATAAAGTTAATTTTTAAGCTAAATAAATCTTTGTATGGCCTTAAACAAAGTCCTAGCATGTGGTGCCAAAAGTTTGATACATATGTTTTGATTTTGGGATTTGTTCAATCTAAATATAATCACTATGTATATTTTAAATTTGATGGTGATTATTTCCTATTAATGTATTTATATGTTGATGACATGTTATTTGTTGGGTAAGGAAAATTTTTGATTGCAAAATCAAAATCTACCTCTCTTTGAAATTTTAAATGAAAGATATTGGTGTATAAAAACACATACTTGGGATGGAGATTAGAAAATATCATGAGAATAAAGACATATAGCTCGGATAGAGTAAGTATGTTTGTTAGATTTTGTAAAGTATCAACATGTAGCATTGTAAACCACTTTGTGTTCCTGTTACATTGGTAACAAAGATATCTATTTCACAATGTCCTACATCCCCATTGGAGATGAAAGATAGGAGTATATTTCCTTACCAGAGTGTAGTTGGAAGATTAATGTATGCTCTGGTCTTCACAGAACCATACATTATTCAAGTAGTGGGAGTTCTTTGTCATTTTATGTTTAATCCTACAAGATTGCATTTGGATGTAGTTAAGAGGGTTTTCATATATTTTCAGGGCACCATAGAGTACTCTATATGTTTTCATGGTATAGGAGACAAATATTCCTGAGTATTCATGGCATTGTAGAATCAGATTGGTCTAGTGATGTCAATAGTAGAAGGTCCACCAGTGCATATTTGTTTACTTTTAATGGTGGTGTAATCAATTGGACGAGCAAGAGATAGGTTTTGATTGCTTTGTCCACTACTTAGATAGAGTATATTGTAGCTACTCATGCTTATAAATAAGAAATTTGGATGAAGCATTTGTTCTCATATATTGGATTTAGATAGTGTGTAGTTACATTTTATTACAACTCTCAGAGTGAAATTTTCCTTGCGGGGAACTTGACTTTTCATGCCAGGAAAAAGGACATAGATGTTCAGTATCACTTCATGAGAGGTATTATTGGGGATTGTAGGGTGAAGTTGGAAAATGTAGAGATAGTGGAAAATTTGATAGATGCATTAACTAAGCCCATGAGCACAAAAAAATTCAAGTGGTGTCCTGAGTCTATGAGCCTTTTGGACCTTAGGAGTTGATTAATTATGGTATGTATTGGAGAAGTGGGAGAATTTTGGAAATTGAGGTGTGTCAATGTTATAGATTATCTGTAACATTTATTTTTGTATTTAATAATTTCTACAATTGTTACATACTATCGGTGCATGGAAAATTGGTTTATTAGTTGTCATAAAATTCCCATGTGATATTATATCATGGAAGGGATAATTATAGAGATTTTATGGCATCGGTAAGGTTAAAAATTAGGGGATTTCATTTTGGATCTGAGAGATTATTTTATAGTGGAATCTTGGTGGAGAGGCCAATGACATGGTTTGGTAAAACATTGGTGGTTGCTTGTATTTCCATAAGTCTATAAATTTAAGGATTGAGGAGTAGTCTATAATTTGATTTTACACGTACCATTATGTTGTCAAATTTCTATCATAATTCTTCTAGAGTTGTTTAAGTTTATGATACTCTAATAAAAGACTTACTCTGCAAGTGATATGTAATCCTGGTATTAGATTTGGAATACATTGATAATACTTTGGAGTGTGGGAGTTCTCCCCTTGTATATCTAGTTTTTTGTATTTTCAAGTTTATTTCATGTAGCATGAATGTGTTTCTTGATTTCCGAAAATAGTTAGATCAATTTTAAAGTTTGCATAATATCTCCTCAAGATTAGCATAGGCCATTATTTCTGTTACTCTAATTTTCTTACAAAGAATAGAGTTTTGTGCATTAATTTTACTCCATTGAATTTGCACATAGATGTATCGAATGCGAGGTGAAAAAATAGTATGTAGAGTGGTTTACTACCCATGAAGTTGCTAGACTAATTAGACTAGGATAGATGTTACCAGATCTAGATGATGGTATCAAGGATATGAGGATGATGGTATGGATTTGGCATAAGAGAGGACATGGTGATAGAGTATATGCAAACATTAGAGATGATGAGGAAGATGGTTAGAGACCACAACCATTACAACTAGAAATAAGGCCAACACAAAAACAATGAGGGAGAGGGGTGTTAGTAATAACTGAGAGCGGGGGGTGGGTAAATCAGTGGCCTCAAAAATTAATCCTTAAAACAACCCTTTAAAACTTATTACCACTTTTGAGACTCTAGTTATATTCAGTCCTACAAGATGAATGCCTTGAAATACTTATATCAAGTTACTACTTGTTGGAATGCTTTGTAAAACCTTCTTCTATACATTTAGCGATAAGTAGTCTTACTATTTACCGAGACATATTAAATAACTAGTGTATATGAATCAATCCAGAATAGCTTATGTGAAATGCAAAACAACATAGTAATGAAACATAAAAACATAACACATGTATTTTTCACGTGGAAACACTATTGAGGGAAAAATCACTGGGATCAGAACCCCAAATTTTCACTCTTTTGAAGTGATCTCGGTTAAGAGCCAACCCTGTTAAAGGTTACAAACACACTGTTAGGTGTGACCTTGTTAGAGGGTTTAAAAGATAGTTTTTCACTTAGTATCTGGCCTATCAATAGCTTTCGGGCATATCCAATGCTACTTTCTATGATCAAACTTTTTGATACTCCTTGGGATGTATCTCAATTACAAAAGACTTTTAAGTCCTGCTTGGTTAAGAGACATGATGATTCAATGGTTAAACTGAAATAGTAAATTGATCTATTCACACATACAACTTGAATTGCATATTTTTAGATCTATTGTAAGTGCATTACCTCTCTGATCAATATAATCAATTCAATACCTTTGCTCCACACTGTTCTTCTCTACGATGTTTTTTCACTATTCGTCGGCATCTACAGAATCTAGCTCTTTCCTCAGCTTTTTGATCAAGTTTGAATGAAGACTTTGTTCTCCTTTAGAATCTCTTTAGCATCTATTCTCTTTTCACTTCTCTTCACCCCTCAATTCGTAATGAATTAGGTTGTCTCTTTATAGACATGATTTATGTTTCTTGGATTTCTTGATCTTGTTGTGATCCACACTTCTCGCCAATTAGATTTAAATCAAAACTCCAATTTTATCTCATAGAGATCTTCTTTCCAAGTGGACAAAGTAGCTTTAAATCCATTACTTATCTTTGGCTTTGTCTTTTCGATTAAAACAATGATAAGTATCAGTTAATTCTATTTTTAGCTCTTGACACCTAAGCATTTTGTCATTTCTGAACTCTCTGTTCTATTAGTCAATACTTTAGTTAGTGATCGGTTATAACTGATTGTTCCATAGGTGTGACTTCAGTTGTCTTCAGGATATCCGTCCGTCAGGAAACACTATAATTATGTCTGCTGGGTTACTATGTGCTTTGCTCGTTGGGAAACACTATGACTTTGCTCATCGGTAATGTTGTGCATTTGCTAGTCAGTTAACACTGTGAATTTTATCTTTTACTCTATCCATTGGTGTGCACTCTATTGGTGTATATAGTCACTTTGTGAATACTTGACTTATATGCATTACTAAAAGCATAGCCGTTGAATACTTGACTTATATGCATGATATCAAGTTGACATCATTGACAATACAATACATTAACTGATTTAATGCCTTGCATGATCATCAACATAACATCTTCAAACATTCAATCAGTTATAGTTCACCAATCTCTCCCTTTGGCATTGATGGAAACACACTACATCACATTATATTACTGCTAATACAATATGAATTATAACAGTTGAAGTTCATCAAACTACCATTCTTATGAACTATAACCGATACAAATATTTGGTCCATAGTAAGTTCATATAACTTAGATTTGGTTCTTGCGGCTTTCTCTCTATCTTCAATCCCTTTACTGTATAGATATAGAATATTTCTTTGTGTGATGTGATGTGTTCTTCTTCTATGTCAAACTCTCTCCCTTTCACTATTTTCCTTTCTTGTGATGTCTCTTTTCAACAATTCTCTTCCTTTGTATGTACTCTCCCTTTCTGGTTGCATCTCTCCCTGATGTATAATCTCTCCCATGGATATAATCTTTCCCTGAAGTGATAATGGATATAATCTCTCCCTTTGACAACAATGCCAAACAAATATTTTTGACAGTAATGCCAAACAAATCCTTTCTATCCATAATATACTCCTTGAATTTCCCAATCCATCGGCAATACAGTAACTCTGGTGCTCAGAGTAGATAAATACCTTGTTGTGTATAGATTTATCTTTGAATTCCATCTCTTTTCTTGCATCAACATGAATGATATTTTGATAATATTTGGGCTGATGCTACCTTCTAGTCATTTTATAGACCAATAGACAAGGGTCTAACCCCTAGTCTCTTTCTCAAGTACTCGAATGCATCCTTGGGCACTGGCTTCGTGAAGATATCGGCTAATTATTCCTTAGAATGCACATACTCAATTACCACCTCCTTTTGTTGAACTTTTTCTCTCAAATAATGATAATTGATGGCAATATGCTTTGTCTTGGCATGCATGACTGGATTCTTGGAAATGTTTATTGCACTTGTATTATCACAATAGATAATTACTGGTTCAAGAATTTTCATATGCATACCTTACAGTAACTGTTTGATCCATGCAATATTTGAGCAGTTTGCAGTAGCAGCAACATACTCTGCTTTAGCAGTAGACTGAGAGAAGCATCCTTGCTTCTTGGTGATGACAAGTCTATCACCCATAAAGAATTCTCCTATAGTTGTGCTCTTTTGGTCATCAATATTTCTAGCCCAATCACCGTCGATAAAGACCTTAAAGTCAAATTTTCCTTCTCTTCTATACCATAAGCCATATTGCTCAATATTCTTCAGATATCTTAGGATTCTTTTCACATGAGTCATATGTGATTCCTGGGGATTAGGAAAAAATCTTGCAACTATTACTAATGCATGTGAAATATATGGTCTAGTATGTACAACATACATGAGTTTTCCAATCATTGATCTGTACAATGTCTAATTTACCTCTGATGACTTGTCCTCCTTTTTTAGGTTACATCCAGTTTCCATCAGTGTTCCAATGGTTTTGGAATCTTCCATGTTGAATATTTTTAGCACATTGTTATTGTATTTGGATTGAGTAATGAAAATATCTTCATCTTGTTGCATGATATGTAGACCAAGAAAGAACTTGATCTCTCCAAACATAGACATCTCAAACTCTTTGCTCATTTCATTTGCAAATGATTTTCATATCATATCATTGCCTCCAAATATGATGTGATCAACAAATATCTCGAAACTCAAAATGTTAGCATCAGTATGCTCCTTCAAATAAAGATTATTGTTTTCACTAGTCCTTAAAAATCTGATACTTATAAGATAGGAATGAAGTCTTTCATACCAGGCTTGGGGTGCTTGTCTCAATCCATACAAGGATTTGTGTAGTCTAAATACCATGTCCCTCTTGTTTGGATCAACAAACCCTTATGGTTTCTCAATGTATACCTCTTCTTTAAGTATTCCATTTAGGAATGCAGATTTGACATCCATTTGGTATACCTTGAATCCTTTACATGCACCATAAGAAATTAATATTCTCACTCCTAGAATAGAAACGGGTGAAAATGTCTCTCCATAGTCAATTCCTTCTTCTTGTGCATACCCCTTGCATACTAGTCTTTCTTTATTTCTGGTGACTTCTCCATTCTCATTCAGTTTATTCTTGAATATCCATTTTGTACTGATGACATTCTTGTCATCTGGTCTTTGTACAAGTGTCCATGTCTTGTTTTTCTCTATCTTCTCAATCTCTTCATTCATAGAAATTATCCATTCATCATTATCAAGTGTAGCATTGAGAGATTTTGGCTCATAATCACAAATAAGACATCTTGTGTTTAGAGACTTACTTCTGGTTCTCATACTAGCTTTCTTATCTACAATGATCTAGTTTTTTGGATGGTTCCTTCTGACATATTTGGCAAGTATAGGTTCAATTCTTTGTCTACCATCTTGATCATCATTGTGTCCTTCATTATGATCTCCATCGCTTTGTACATCATCTTGAACAATATCCAAATTGTCAGTATTTGCAGCCTGATGCTCAGGTGCAATGATATGTTGCTCGAGAGTTCTACATTGTTGGTCAGGTAGAGTGTGAGGTTCTTCATTATAAAAAAACCTATTGTACTCATGTGGTTCTTTTGTGCTTTCCTTTTCATTCTTCTCTACAAATTCATCTATCTTTACATTTTCACTTTCAACAATTTTGTTAGAGGCTTTATTGAGACACTTATAAGCCTTGCTCTTGGTGGAATGCCCTAGAAAGATTCCTTCATCACTCTTGGAGTCAATTTTTCCATTTCTATCATCTTTTAAGATATAACATTGACTGCCAAAATTTTTGAAGTAACTTACATTGGGTGTGTATCCATACCATAGCTCTTAAGGTATCTTCTTGGTGTCTTTCTTCAATTATACTCTATTCAATGTGAAAATAGCAGTATTGACAACTTCCCTCTAGATGATTTGGGTGATGCCTTTCTCTATCATCACCATCCCTTCATAATCAACTATGGATCTGTTCCTTCTTTTAGAAATTCCATTTTGTTGTGGTGTTCTTAGTGCAGAGACTTCTCTTTTGATACCATTCTCATTGAAAAAGTTTGTGAATTAATCTGAAATAAACTCCCCTCCTCTATCTGATCTTAAGCATTTAAATTCTTTACCACTTTGTTTCTCTACCATTTCTTTGTACCATTTAAACATCTTGAATCCTTTTGAATTATCTTTTAGAAACATTATTGTCATCATTCTAGAGTAATCATCAAAAAAGAGAATAAAATACCTATCACCATAATAAATCTTTGTCCTCATGGGTCCACATAAATTAGTATGGACTAATTCTAGAATGGCATCAGATGTATGGGTTTTGCTTTTGAAACTAGACTTTGTCATCTTACCTTTTTGACAATTTTTGCACATGATGTTATCAGGCTTAATCATCATCAGTAAGCGTCTTACATTTCTCTTCCTGTTTATTTTTATCATGTTATGAAAGTTCGCATGAAACAATATTTTGCGCCACAACCATATGTCTTCATTTCTAGCCATTAAGCAAGTGTTTTCAGTATCATTCAAATAGAATAAGTTGCCTTTTGTCTACTCACCAGTTCCAATGATATTTCCTGATTCATTGAAGATCTTTGCCTTCTTATTTTCAAATGCTACTCTGTAACTTAAATTATTCAACTGAGAAACACTCAATAGATTATAATTAATTCCTTTCACCCAATAATCATTTTCACATTTTATCAAGTTATTCAACATTATGGTTCCTCTACCTTCAACTAGACAAGGTGTGTCATTACCCATTCTTACTAAACTACCATTATAGTTTTGAAAAGTCTCAAAATTTTTTTTGTCACTGGTCATATGGTGAGTGCAGCCACTATCTATGATCCAGACATTATTTTTACTAACTTTAGATATGAGTGTAGTTTTGACATACCTCTCTTCATCATCATATGAATCATCTTTTACTGCCACAAACACCGTCTCAATGTCTTCATCAGATTCAGTGTTAGTGTCATCATCTTTGCATTTAGCTATGTAACTGGCCTTCTTTCCTTTGTCCTTATTGTCTCGGGTATCTCTTCTCTATGATTGTTGGTTGCTTCTGTAATCACCTCTGTCATACTTCTTTTCAAATGACCTATCATTACTTTTTTCTTCTTTTCTTCTGTTAGGACATCCTGCAGCAAAGTGTCCAAACTCTTTACAATTAAAAAAAACAAGTGGTAATTTACCTTTGCCTCTGTACATTCTTCTAGCCATAAGTGCTTCAATTTCATCAAGATCTTCTTCTTCACTTTAACTATCACTATCTTTTCTCATAGTGTATCTATGACTTGATTTATTTATTCTCAAAGAAGATTTAAATGCAGACTCTATGTTTGGTAAGACACTATTATCAAAGTTGTTCATCTCAAATGAAATAAGTCTTCCAATCAAACTATCTAGAGTAACATTGCTATTTGCTACTCCTCTCATTTCTTGAATTGCAGATACTCTAATAGCATAAGTAGGAAGTAAGGTTCTTATAATTTTACTTACCACTATATATTCATCTAGTACACCTCGAACTCCTCGGATAGCATTGACTACCTCTTTGATTCTTGTGTTGTACTGTGTGATGTTTTCACCTTCTTTCATTCTTAGATCATCAAACTTTCCTCTAAGGATTTCTTCCTTGGCTCTCAGAACATTTTTATCACCACCATGTACAAGCTTCAATTTGTCCCACATCTACTTTTTAGTTGTGCATGCTTTGACATCTTCAAATTCACCATCAAAGAGTGAGGAAGCAAGCTCTATCATCATGTAGTTATGCTCATGCTTCTCTCTCATTTGATCAACTTTCGGTGCTCCTATGGGAAACACATATTCAGTATCTAAGTATTAAGTAATATCATTTCCAATACCTAATAAGTGGAGTCTTATTCTACTTTTCCATGAAGCAAAATTGTCTTTGTTCAACTTGGGCACATCTCGTCTATTCATCTTGTGATCTTTAGCTTGAGTTGTTAAACTCCCTTTCTTAGAACACAAGCTCTGATACCAATTGTTAGTAATAACTGAGAGGGGGGGGGGGGGGGNAGAGGGGGGGGGGGGGTGAATCAGTGGCCTCAAAAATTAATCCTTAAATCAACCCTTTAAAACTTATTACCACTTTTGAGCTTCTAGTTATATTCACTCCTACAAGATGAATGCTCTAAAATACTTATATCAAGTTACTACTTGTTGGACTTCTTTGTGAAACCTTCTTCTGTATGTTTACCCATAAGAGGTCTTACTATTTACTGAAACACAGTAAATAACTAGTGTATACCAATCAATCTAGAATAGCTTATGTTTAATTCAAAACAATAAAGTAATGAAACATAAACACATAACACATGGATTTTTAATGTGGAAACCCTGTTAAGGGAAAAACCACTGGGACCGGTACTGTAAATTTTCACTCTTATGAAGTGAGCCCAGTTAAGAGCCAACCCTATTAAAGGTTACAAAAACACTGTTAGGTGTGACCTTGTTAGAGGATTTAGAATATAGTTTGTCACTTAGTATCTGTCATCTACTATTACCATCGTTGATCAAATACTCACTTATCCTGTCAATAGGTATCAGGCATATCCAATTCTACTTTCTATGATCAAAATTTTTGATACTCCTTGGGATGTATCTAAATTAACAAAGACTTTTAAGTCCTTCTCGGTTAAGAGACTTGATGCTTCAATGGTTAAACCGAAACAATAAGTTGATCTATTCACACATACAACTTGAATTGCAAATTTTTAGATCTATTGTAAGTGCATTACCTCTCTGATCAATATAATCAATTCAATACCTTTTCTATACATTGTTCTCTGTGATGTTGTTTTACTATTCATCGGTGTATGCAAAATCTAGCTCTTTCCTCAGCTTATTGATCATGTCTGAATGAAGAATTTCTTCTCCTTCAGAATCTCTTCACCGTCTATTCTCTTTTCTCTTCTCTTCACCCCTCAATTCGTAATGAATTAGGTTGTCTCTTTATAGACATGATTTTTTTTTCTTGGTTTTCTTGATCTTGGAATAATCCACACTTCTTGTGAATTAGATTTAAAGCAAAACTCCAGTTTTATCTCATAGAGATATTCTTTCCAACTGGACAAAGCAGCTTTAAATCCATTACTTATCTCTGACTTTATCTTTTCAATTAAAACAATGATAAGTATCAGTTAATTCTATATTTATCTCTTGACAGCTAAGTATTTTGTCATTTCTAAACTCTCTATTCTATCAGTCAATACTTTAGTTAGTCATCGATGATAACTTACTGTTTTGTCTGTGTGACTTTAGTTGTCTTCGAGATCTGTGTCCATCGGGAAACACTGTAATATTTTTCATCGGGTTACTCTGTTCTTTTCTCATCAGGAAACACTGTGACTTTGCTCAACTTTTATGTTGTGCATTTGCTCATCGGGTAACACTATGACTTTTCTCTTTTACTCTATCCGTCGGTGTGCACTCCGTCAATGTATACAGTCATTTTGTGAATACTTGACTTATATGCATTAGTGAAAGCATAGCCTTTGATTCTTTAGTTCTTTGAAGTCTTTGGCAGTATGTCCATGACAATACAGATTATATCAAGTTGACATTAATGACAATACAATACATTAACTGATTTAACGCCTTGCATGATCATCAACTTAACTAACATCTTCAAACATTCAATCAGTTATAGTTCATCAAGGGGGACATATCATATAAGAAGATGAGGAGGGACATACTTAAAAATAGGAAGAGGATCAGGGAACACAAACATATATAGCTCATCTTTTCAAATTTATTTAGTAGATAAGAAGGATAGAATTGTGGTCATGCAAAACTCAATGATTGAGGTCATAAAGGAGAGGGACACAACTATTATTTATTGTTAAAGGTTATATTAGGGAAAAGAAAATATTCAATATGATTAGGGCATGGTGTGGGAGATATACAATAGGGATTTTGAGGTTGTATATTGGATATAGTCATATGAGTTTGTCGTACTAGTAGGAAACAGGATTGAGAGTTTTTTCTCAAAGTTCTTATGGTAGATCCTAGAGGATAGGTTTAGAAGATGAAGGGGTCATAGAGTCACAATGACCTATAACACTAATAGGTAGATGAGGGGAATGGAGATCAAGATCCTAGATCAATCATAGATTTATAGGTTAAGATAGAGGGAGTTTACAATATATCCTCTAGGTCCTTATCTATCAATATGATATAGCTATCTTTGAGAGTGATGATGTATTTTTTTGGCTTGAGAGTAGCCATTGTTTTAATTATTAGACAATTTTACTCTGACGCTTATATTATTTTGACATCTATATGTATTCCTTATGGCTCTATGTGATGTAATGTGACTATATGACATGGTGTTTCTATTTGATTTTCCTTATGATGATATGTAAGTGATGTGATGAAGTTATGATGGTTCTATATAATGTGATGTTGTTATATGATATGAATTTATAATGCGTCCTAATGATGCAATGTTTTTATATTATATTCACTTGAAATGCTTTGATATGATGTGGCCTAGATGATTTCTATGTGATGTCATGGGTCAAATATGGTGCCTATACGATGATTAATATGATGGTACATAGGTGTATGATATAATATTCCTTATATATATTATGTGCATGTGGTGTATTATTATTATGTCATGTATGATCTATATGTGTATGAGTTATATGATTCTTATGTAATTCATTCTTTACAATGACACATGTATGATTTATTACTACATTTGAAAGTCTCTAAATGATATTATCTTGTGATGTCCTAATATAATGTAAATGATCTATGATGCATATGAGATGGACTTACATGTGATGTATGCACGATATGATATGATATGATATGATATGATATGATATGATATGATATGATATGACATGACATGACATGAAATGACATGACATGACATGACATGATATGATATGATATGATATGATATGATATGTAGGGCTAAAATTTGTGTGCAGGATATGGAACTAATGTAAGGACTATCCTATATTCAAGTACTCAGTCGTTCAGAGTGGGAATACTGTCATGGTGTTAGGATTAAGTAATACTAAGGGGGGTGAATTAGTATTACATCACTTAAAATAAACTTTAAACCAATTCCAAATAAACCATAAGCATACTGAAATCAAAGGAACATAAAAAAATAACACAAAAATCATAACACCTATTGAGCGTTGTTTTAACACAAGCCAACTTGCTAGGATCTCGAGACTCGATTTCCTCTCTTGAAAGAATAACAGAGTTATTCCCAAGGTTCTCTGGGGTCAGATCACAACCTGCTTGGTTACTTAGTTGAAGATAAATGTGATTGTTCATGAGGAGGCCTTTGCTGGTACGTTCAAGATAGAAAACTAAAAAATATTGTTAGTTCTCTTTTTTTTTATATTTTCCATTTTAACAAGTATGGGTGTTGTAAATAAAATGCAATTTTGTGTTTTCAAGATGGTAGTTTTCAGAATTAATGACAACGTTTTTAAAGAGGGAAGGGTAACGAGAAATAAAACAAATTGCGAGAAAAGTGAAATCCTAAGGACATAAACGACTGTAGACCCTTCCTTGCGAATTGAATGCTAGAGAGATTTGGAACAACCCACGAAGCATAAATCAGACCAAGTCACAATTCACTACTCCACAGATGCAAGTGTTTGGAGAGAAGACGTATTCACTCATGCAAGATATTCAAAATCTATCAAATTGTGAAGCCACGAAGATGTGCGCACCCACGAGATGGATTTATCATTAAGCCCAAAGATGATCTCTTCCACACATTCATCATAGCAAGGTAGATACACAGCAGCAAACTCCAACTTAAAAAGTAGCACGAATTTGAAACACAATAACACAAAGGGCTCTCTGAAAATAAAGAATAATGGGTAAAAGCACAATAATCTGTCACCCTTTTACAAAGGAAAAGGACGACAACACCAAAACTATAAAACTTCAAGGGCATAAAATTCACATTTATGTTGAGAATTTGAAGATGATGTAAACTAATGAAATGTGTCAAATATGCTGAATTATATGCCTATAATTTTTTTTTAAAAAATTGAACCAAAATTAATATGTTTTTTGAATTTTTAAAGTCTATTTTTCATTTCGTGAAAATACTGTAAATCAGAGAGTTTACTTCCTGCCAAATAATTATAAGTAAAACATTAGTTTTTCCTCCAATTTCATAATATGTTTTAGATGACATGTATAGCTAGTTCCCAAAAAAAGAAAGAAGTGTTTTTGGTCTATACTCTTCCCGTTATAAGTATTCAAAGTCGAACTTAGTTGAAATCAACCATTTTTGTCTCCCGCCATTTTTCCCCTATCAAAACTATACCAAAAACCAAATAAATTACATATTATTGAAGAGGACTCTCCTC
>MU224214.1:1220477-1249333 GCA_018584345.1 Thuja plicata
AAATACCCTTTTGTAGAGCTCGTAGTCAAGATTATGGTCATGTAATTTTTATCATGTTTTGGTTTCATATAATATATTATAAGTTGAAAATACTTCAAGTAGGTATTTTAACATTTAAGAACACGCTATTTCAAAAAATATTAAAAATAACAAATCATGTCAAAAAAATTAAAACTTTCTATTTAACACTAGAGGATAGATTCCTCTTTAAGAATATGTAATTTTTTTTTTTACTAGTGTAGATTTGATAGGTAAAATTGAACGCGGACTAAAAATTGTTGATTTCAGGTAACACCGACTTTGGATAGTTATAACAGACAAAATATTTAACGAAATCCAATATTTGTTTTTTTATGCATTAGCTATACATTTCATCTAAAACATATTATGGAATCAAAGGAAAAAAATATTATTTGCATATAGTTTGTTAACGCGGACTAGACCCTAGATTTTTAGCATATTTCAGGAATAAAAAAATGGACTTCAAAAATTAAAAAACTATGTCAAATTTTTTTCAAATTTTTTTTTAAAAATTATAAGCCTAAACTTGATCAAATTTTACACATTTCATTAGTTTACATCATCTTCAAATTCTAAATGCAAATGCCACTTTTATGTTGTTAAAGTTTACAAATTTGAATGTTGTCGTCCTTTTCCTTTATAAAAGTGTGACGCGGGTTTGTACTTTTACCCATAGATAGCAGTAATTCACACACCACAAATGAAGCACCCAATGTAGATCTTTACTGTATTAAAAAGTCAGCCCTTTACATTGTTTTTTTATTACAATATATAGAGTTTTGATCTACAACTCTGATTTTTGGAGCTAGGGCATCAGAAAGTTGAAACTACAGAAATAGAACTAAAACTAGAACTTTGCTGAAGGTAAACTACTGCTAATTGATACTATGTAACTTGCATGGATTCTTAAACCCATTTACAATCTATTTTCTTATGCAAAGAGGGAAAAATCCACCAGAGAAGAGAGAGAGAAAGAAAGAGAATTTGTTCTGTGAACTGGGAGTCTTCTTCCTAATTCTGGTGGTCCTTCTTGGATTCTTCACCTAGGTTGTTTCTGACGGTGGGATTTAATAGGAGACCCTTAGTTTCTCTGAAATGAACTCTAGTTGTCCATTCATCTGATCTAGATTCAAACTGGTGTTGAAAAAAGGTGATCTCACTGGAAACACCCGGTTTTTCAGACATCGACCTCTACACCGAAACTTTAATGTCTTCAAAATTTCCCAGGTGCTCTTTAAAATCTTCAAACTTGGAGGTCCGAAAGTTCAGACTTGTCATGGGCCGAAATGCTGAAAAAACTTAGAGGAGGCCAAAAGGCCTAAATCTTCAAAGGCCAAAATGCTGAAAAGTACTCTTTGATGTATGGGCTGAAAGGCCGAAAAACATTGCCTTTGTGAATTTTGACCAAGTGTGAGAATATTGCCTGGTCTATCTAGTATTTGAACCATGGAAATTTATCTAGTGAAGACTTCTGGGTGAGCTACCTGAAGCCTCTGTACTATCTCCTGAACTTCTTCATAATGATCTCTTTCCTTTTTACTTTGGTGACCCTTCATTCTTGCTTCTTTCTAAAGATATTTAATTCAAAAGCAAAGAAAGTGATCTCTTCTTCATGATGCAACATTCTGTGTATTTCTTCTTTCATATAGAATAGTTTCCGCAAGCCCTCCTTGGTATTGATTCTGGCTAGAATGTCTCTGAACTACTGGACCACTTCCTTGGAGGGACGTAGAGCTTGTTGGCTTTCATCCCGGTAGACATTGAGGCTAACCCTTATAAAGAATGTATCTATATAATTGACCCATGTTATTACCTCCTTCCACTTTTCACCTATGAGGGCATGGTGCTTCTTGTAGGCCTTGATTATTTTGGCCATTTTCTTGGTCCAAGTCTCAAATTTATCTAGTTCTTCGCCCTCATAGACTTTGACAAAAATTTGGAAGTGTTTCTTTCGGATCACCTCCAAATCTTGGAGAGCTGCTTGCCACTTAGCTACCTTGCCATCCATACCCCCGTCATCTTCCACCAGTCGATGAGTAAATTAACCTCAACCAATGTGGTCTTGTATGGCCTGAATATTGATGGGATTGCCTTTTCTCTAAACAGTTTGAATTCATTTATCCAATTGACACTTGCCTAGATGAAAGAGGGGGTCAATCCTATCGGAAAATCTGGTGTGGCCCTTTTATCAATCATGGCTTGTAATGGAGCCTCTAAATAGTTTGGGTCAATGGGACCCACCATCTTTTGAATGACCCTTTTTAGAGCCTCATTTTTGTCTGTTAAAGACTTTATGGTCTCCTCATCTTTTCTCATGAACCCTAGAGCATGCTTGAGTCCCAAAGCTACTATTGTCTTGCTTCCTTCTTTGGTTGGTTCCCCCAAGTCTACCTCCTTGAATGTATAGTCTCCTAATGAACCCATGGTTTGAGAGGTTCTCGGGGGTGGGATAGCTATTTGTTCTGTCCATTGACCTTTAGGGTCTTGGGTCACATATGACATAGTTTTAGCAGGCACACACACATCTGCATGGTGGAAAGCTTGATTCACCACAATTATACTTGTATCTTCTCCATCCAGTTCACTTGTGTAGGTTCTTCTTCGAGATTGTATCTCCTTGGTAAACCAAGTAGGTTTACCAGAGGTAGTTACTAGCTCATATGGTGCCATATGGAGAATTGAGGTCAAGCCTTGTTGCCCCAGAGCTATTCTTTGTTCTGATTCCTTCTCTACCCCTTTTCCTCATCCATCTTCTCCTTCTTCCATTCTATCCTCTTCTGCATCCCTTTGTATTTCCTCCTCTTCCTTATCTTTCTCACTGACCTCCTTTTCCCTTTCCTTCTCTGGGCCTTTGTTGGCTGATGAATCAATTACCACTTCTGGCCTAAGACCGGTCTTGGCCTCTAGTGAGGTCTGAAAAGGTGATGTGTCTTTTGTGCCTACTACTCCTTTGGTTGCCTGAGTGACACATGTTGACGGGATTGAGGTTGCGGGAATAAGTGTTGGCATGATTGGAGTGGGAGATGAGGAGATGGTGGTAGTAGATGGGGGCGTAGTTGGTGCAAGAGCAGGTGTTGGAGTTGGTAGGGAAACTGGTGGGGTAAGTATATGAGGCGGTGGAGTGAAAACATAACTCCTTCTAGCTACACTGTATGTTGATAAACTAGGAGTTACCCCACTATCTTGAGTTTTAAGCCCTAGAGTAGAATAAGAGCTTACTAGTAGAGTGGGAACATTCACCAGGGGATTGGTGAACTAGACTGGTGGAGGAGTAAGGGCTACCTGAGGTTTTATGAGCGGTGTGGGAATGAGGGCTACTTGGGGTTGTATGAGCTGTGGCGGAGTGAGGGCTACCTAGGGATGTATGAGCGGTGGCTCCCCATTGTGTGTGCCTTGGCCTTGATCTAAAAAACCTTCAAGTCCCTCAAAATCAGAGAGAATAAATTCATCTGGTCTGAATGGATCCACATGATTATCCTATTCTTTGGGATCCTCTCTATGTTTCTTAGTAGTCTCCTTAGCTCTCCTCTTTTGTAACCACATCTTCTGCACCAGGGGCTCATTTGCATCCTCCTCCTTAGGCTCTTCATGCACAGTTTCTAATTGCGGAGATTCAGAACTCTTCTTCCTCTTATATGTTTTCCTCTCCTCGACGGGGGAAGATTGGCCTGAAGTAGATGGGCCCTCTCCTGATTGAGGTTGTGACAGTCCTACTGGTGGGTCAATCTGGCCTGTCATTCTAGTTTTCTTAGGCCTAGGATTGGATCCATATTCAATTGGTCGTTCATGACCATACACCGTTCTTGGCTTCTGAGGGGGAGCCTTCTTATATTTAGGAGCTGTTGACTTCTCTCCTTGTTGTTTCTCTATTTTCTTGGAGGGATCCATTAATGTTTTCACTAAGATCGAACTCATCCGGTGTGGCTTCTTGATCCAAGATATAGTGGTTTTTATCACGTGCCTTTCCCTGAAGTCTATGTCATCATTTTCATCTTTATCTACCTCGGTGTTCATGATTGGCTGATCATACACCTTTTCTTCTATGTAAATGTCTTCTAAGACTTCCTCTGAATCACATTCCTATTATCCATTTTATTTCCCAGCTCAATCAGTTGGATTTGTTATCAATGGATTAAGTTGTCCTATTCTCTGTGCTTCCAGCGTATCCATTTTTGCTATCTCTGGTTCATCTGGCTTTATCTGTGTCATGTTCTCAAATCTTCAAGTCTGCACTTAACCAAATTTGTAAAACCCTGGAAACCCTCAGTCTTCCAAGTGTTAAACGATGATTTTAAACCTTAAGCCTTGGCTTTCTATTTCGCAGTTACTTTTTCTAAGTCACTTAAGGCATGCGTTTTAATTCAATTTGCCTCATCGCATTACCCTGGGCAAATATTCCCTGTGCTTTCACAACTTTGCTTTTTTATTATGTCGCGTGGTCTTGTAATAAATCAAAATATTCCTTTAGTTTTTTGAGACTTAGCAATTCCTTTTAGTCAGGTAGTCGCAGAATAGCCATGTTATAAGCCTTTGTGAAGATGGGACCCACTGCTCAGTCGGGTGATCGCGTGAAGTTTTTAATAGTTTAGAAAATGTCTTCTAACTTTGCGATTACCTTCGGTCACTTTATTGCCAAATCAGTCACAACTAACAGTTATGTTCAGCCTTCAGTCGCATAGTCTTGTGATGAAACGACGGTTAAAATATTTTAATCGAGACTTCGTGACTAACCGTCTGTGGTCTCTAGTAATCTTCAGTCAGGATGTCGCCAGAGTAGGGTGATGACTCAGTTCTTTAGTGTGCAAAAAGTGAACAAATGGCTGTGTGACATGTGTCATAAGATGGATGGACACTGAGGGGTTGTCGCCTGATCGCCAGAAGAAGATAGAAGGATTCAGCGACTATGAGACTAAGTGTTTTTCTCTTCTGTCGCAGAATCACAGAACGATTTAAGGGTATGCAGTAATATCTGGCAATTATGCAACGACCGTTAGATTAAAAGATAAGAGGATCCAACGGTGGTCATGAAGTCTTGGAAGCAAAGTTCCCTACGGAAAAAGTTCTCCCGACTTGGCGATAGGGAGTTTTCACGCAGTCGCCAGATGAAAGAAAAAGGGCGCATACAAATTGTTATGAAAAATTCAAAGGCTCAGGACTTGGATCTCCTGACTTGGTGCCTAGGCATTGTCGCGCAGTCTCAAAATAGAAAAAAAGCATTCAGCAACTGGGAGATCACCGTAACGGTTAAACAAGGTAGTTAGTCGCCAAGTCTGGGAATGAATGATGAGTTAATGTTAACTCTTCGCGACTTTGATTTCTGTTGGGTCGCATGATCGCCAGAAGTAACTCAGGTTAGCCAGGGGTAAAAATCACATTGTCACCATGTCTCGAGATGAACCAGGGGTTAGTGACAGAGTTTTGTGACTGAGCGACAAGGTGGAAGTTCAGAGGTGTCGCTCACTTCCCAATCAATGCAGATGAAAGAAAAAGGGCTCGCGAGGATGCGATGAGTCAAAGGAGTAAACTCATCGCTTAGTTGTCAGACAATAAAGATCAAAGGAAAATAGCTCATGAGTGGGTGACTAAGGGAAGGAGACATTCATCGCGCACTCGCAGTCAATGATGAAGTAAATTTTTAAGGCCCGCGAGTTGGCAACCGAGTAGAAAGTGGATGTCGTCGCTCACTCACACACAAGATGGAAGCGGAGCATAGAGGCTGAGTGAGTATGCGATCAGGCAGAATGTGCAATGAAGAAAAAGAATGTCGCTCAGTCGCTCAGAATCAAAAGTCAGTTTAATGCAACCTGCGACTGTGCGATGATGGAGTAGATAAAGGTTTTCAGAGCCTAGGTTGTCAAGTCTGTAGAAAAGAGATATTTTGCTCAGTTTGCATTGTTTCCCAAGTTCATCCGAGTATTCTAAATTGTAGGAAATTATGCACAGAATAGTCTGCTGATATTTGAAATAGATTTGTTTCAATATTGGTAAAAAAGGAAAAGGAGATTACACGAGTGCAGAATACTCAAAGCTTCAAGTGGCCATTGGATAATGAGGTAAAAGCTTGGAAAGTGATGACTAAACCCAAGAAAAGGAAGCCTGTAGAAGAAGAAGAAATCTTGGGCGATGATAAGGTGAACACTTGGCATTGCACTGTTCAAGACAAGAAGAACAGTTATTATAAAAGGGTTGTAGGTGAGTAGGCAAGCACAGCTATCCGGACTCAACATAAATACTACCAGCTACCATCTACAAATCTGATTGCAATCGCCAGATTAGGAGAAGAACAATAAATATCTATTAATATCTGTTTGACTTGGTCATTATCTGTTTGACTTGGTCATTTGCACCGCCTCTTCTCTCTCTTTCTTTTGTCTCTCTTTTAACTTTAGGGTTAGGTTTTCTGGGACCATCCGAAGCTTGTTGCATCCTTAAGGGATTCCACGATGGTCAGAAACCCTATATATAGCCTAAGAGTTGTAATTTGTAACAAGTTCTGATTTATGCAAGGAAGCATGTTTGTGACATTTTCTCTGTCCTTGCTGTATTTTTGCAGAAGTCTGTAACTCATTCTGAGAAATAATAAGTAGAGTTTGAATTCTTGGAATCAATTTATTGAATTGTGTCAGCCTTGTCTCTTTTCTGCTTGTTTGTATGTGTTTTGGATGGTTGATGGGTTAACTGTGAATGATTTTATTTCCTCTTAATCATGTCCCTTTGTACCATCTACTTGCAGAAGAGTATGTTTGGTTGAAGGTTGTAACTAGGGTCTTAGTTTGAGCTGTTAACTGTGAAGTCTTTCTTCTTAACAGGTCTAATCATGACCTTGTTATGAAATATTAATGCATGCCTATACAAGAGATTTGTGTTTTACCTCCAATTCAAGTTAGCTAACCCAGGGCTTTATCCTGTGTGTATTATGTTTTCATGTCAAATTTGGTGGATCACCTTAGTTTAGGTTTTATTTTAGCTATTTACGTTTCATGCAATCCTTTTATCCCTTTTCCCCATCAGTTTTCAGTCTTTCAAGAAGCAAACAGGTGATCACCATATAGGAAGCCGACCTAGAATCTGGAGATTCATTCTAGCCATAGGTTACCCAAAACCTTGGAATGTTTCCATGTTTCTCCAAAAGGTTAAGTTCCTGCAAACTTAACAGGGTGCAATTTTGGTAGATAACAATTTTGGCACGCCCGGTGGGACCAAGAACTGATTTTCAGTTCTTTTCAAGCTTTCTGTAACTACTGTTTGGTGTGGACAGTAGCATTTTCTGCCTTTGGAGGCAAGTTCTAAGCACACCTAGTGACTCTGGAGCATATTTTTCACTGGTTTCAAGTAGATTCAGTTGCTGGTATGAGAAAATAATGTCTGGTTTTTCTAGCTTTTCAAAAGTATTCAGTATTTTCCAACTTATATGAGTGCTGTTTATTTCATGAGAAAATGGCTTATCATCCCCCATTTCATAAGGGTTCTACCTTTTTACCATCTTATCATCCCTATGAGCCATATCAAAATAACTATACTTCTGGTTTTACTCAGAATAACCCTATAGCACCAAGTAGCCAACAAATCCCATATGCATACCACCCACCCACCCCTGCTCAAGTTCCTTGGCAGCCTGTTTATCAACAACCACAAGAGAGTTATCATGATTGTTTACAAAATCATCCCAAGCCTGTTAATGCAAGTCTAGGTGATTTTTTGACACAATTTCAAGAACAGATGAGGGCTTTGGATCGGGAACATGAGTACTACATACAGCATGAGGAGTTTTCATATCAAACTCATATGCATCAGCAGGAGGTGGAAGTTACTAAGGATTTACTTGCTAAGCAAGTTGCAGTCAAAGAGGATCAGATGAGGTTGTTGTGTGTATGACTACAAGAGCTAGAGGCTCAGACAATTTCCTGTGTTCCAGTTCAGCCTGCTTGTGAAGGAGTTACTAACCCTATAATTCCAAGTTTTAGGATACAGGCTTCCTCTCAATCCCCAGCTCAACTTTCAAAGCCAAAAATTCCAAGTTTCAGGGGTCATAGTCCTGCAAATTCCATAGAAAATCCCCTACAAGAACCTTTGAGTGAGCATAAACAACCAAGTCACCTCATTAGTTCCCCTGTTTAGTCATGTCAAGAGCCTGTTAACGATCAATATATCCAGCAGATATGGAAGCCTTCATGGACCAGGTATCCTAGTTATGAAATGCCAAATCTTGCCAAAGATACCCCTTGTGCACCAGTCCAGGGTCAGGAGGTTGAAGGTAAGATTCACGTTGCTGTTTTAAAGTCAATTGAAAAGGAGGTAGAGATTCAAGAGTATGAGAAGAAAAAGGAAATATTTGAGGAAGATCTTGATCGCCAAATTGTTTTAAAGACAGAGGAGCTAAGATTACAAGCTGCTGAACAAAGGGGTCACAAGTTCAAAATTCCAAGTTGGAAGACTCCCCTACTTCAAAAGCCTATAAATGAAGAGCCTTCCAAACTTTCATTCCCAAGATTTGCTGATATTCTTCTAACACAACCTATTATAGAGCATTCGCAGTCTTGTTGTGATCAACAACATAATCAAGATATAACAGAGAAGGCTGGTACAGAGGAAGAGTCTATGTTTTTGTTTGATGAGCTCCTTGGTTTTGTTGAGCAAGAAGAAGAGGATATGGTCATGACCACATCGGAAGCAAGTTTGTAGCAGCAAGCGGATGTGGATCATCATGATTTGTTGTTCCATGAGGTTACAATTATAGAAGAGGCTGTCCAAGATAAAGAAATAAATGAAAACATTGAAGAGGATTATTTTTCCAACATCATAGAAGGTTTTTGTGAAAATTTGGGTGAGGAATCATTGTTTCCTATGGTAGAGGATTGTGAGCAGCAGCAACCAAGTGTTGTGGCAATCATGTTTCTTTTTGGAACCCAAGAGCCAGGTATTTTCAGCCAACAACCTGATGAGATCAAGGTGTCTTTTCTCCTTACAAGTGAGACAATTGAAGAGGTTGATCTCAATCAGCAAAACAGAGTAGAGGAAACAACTCATCAGAATGGAGCCAGAAAAAGCAACTCTAATTTTTCACTCTTTAGAGGCTGCCCCATCAGGCATTTGGCAAGAATGGAGGCCAATAAGGAAGAAGTAGCTGTCCAAGTAGCTAAACATATTTCTCCATTAAAAGATGAAGCTGAGGACACATTTGTAGCTGAGTCAGAGCATTTTCAACTCATTCCTCCAGTCTTGGGTAATAGGGAATTTGATCAATTAGATGAGGTAAGTGCATTTGCCTATATCTTTCAAGACATGGTGTATCAGCTTTTTGGTCATCTGCCTATATTTCATGTATTCTTTGCTGCTGTTGAGTATGTTTTCCTATGCAAACTAAGGAGAAAAGGAAGATATTTCTTAGAACCTGTGAATGGATTTGTTTGACCAGGCTTTTATGCTGGTTAGACTAGGGTTGGTTAGGTAGTTTTGTTTTCCCTAAGTGCTATTTATGCACATTTTTCCTAGGTTTTCCTAATGTTTCCCTATTTTCAATAAAGGTTTCCAAGTTTTCAGAAGAGCTGTAGAAAGAAAAAAATAGCCACTCAAGAAAGGCAAAATTTGAATATTTGTTGTAACTTTGTACCCAATGGATAGTATAGGCAGCTGGTCTGATATGCTTAGTAGGCAAGCATCATGCAGATGTCACCAAAAATGTTATCCATTTTATTTCCCAGCTCAATCAGGTGGATTTGTTATGAATGGATTAAGTTGTCATGTTTTCTTGTCCTATTCTCTATGCTTCTGGCATATCCATTTTTTCTATCTCTGGTTCATCTGGCTTTATCTATGTCATGTTCTCAAATCTTCAAGTCTGCACTTAACCAAATTTGCAAAACCCTGGAAACCCTCAGTCTTCCAAGTGTTAAACGATGATTTTAAACCTTAAGCCTTGGCTTTCTATTTCGCAGTTACTTTTTCTATGTCACTTAAGGCATGTGTTTTAAGTCAAGTCACCTCATCACGTTACCCTAGGCAAATATTCCCTATGCTTTCCTGACTTTTCTTTTTCATTATGTCGCATGGTCTTGTAATAAATCAGAATATTCCTTTAGTGTTCTGAGACTTAGAGATTCCTTTCAGTCGGGTAGTCACAGAATAGCCATGTTATAAGCCTTTGTGAAGATGGGACCCACTGCTCAGTCTGGTGATCGCGTGAAGTTTTTAACAGTTAAGAAAATGTCTTCCAACTTTGGGATTACCTTCGGTTGCTTTGTCGCCAAATCAGTCACAGCTAATAGTTAGGTCCAGCCTTCAGTTGCGTAGTCTCGTGATGAAATGGTGGTTAAAAGATTTTAATCGAGACTCTGCGACTAACCGTCTATGGTCTACAGTAATCCTCAGTTGGGATGTCGCCAGAGCAGGGTGATGACTCAGTTCTTCAGTGTGTAGAAAGTGAACAAATGGCTATGTGACATGTGTCATAAGATGGATGGACACTGAGGGGTTGTCGCCTGATTTCCAGAAGAAGATAAAAGGATTCAGCGACTATGAGACTAAGTTTTTTCCCTTCTGTCGCAGAATCGAAGAAAGATTTAAGGGTATGTAGTAATATCTGGTGATTATGCAATGGCCGTCAGATTAAAAGATAAGAGGATCCAACGACGGTCGCGAAGTCTGGGAAGCGAAGTTCCCTACGGAAAAAGTCCTCCCAACTTGGCGATAGGGGGTTGTCACGCAGTCGCCAGATGAAAGAAAAAGGGCACATACAAACTTTTATGAAGAAGTCAAAGGCTCAGGACTTGGATCTCCCGACTTGGCGACTAGGCATTGTCACGCAGTCTTGAAATAGAAAGAAAGCATTCAGTTACTGGGAGATCACCATAATGGTTAAACAAGGTAGTTAGTTGCCAACTCTGGGAATGAATGATGAGTTAATGTTAACTCTTTGCGACTTTGATTTCAGTTGGGTCGCATGATCGCCAGAAGTAACTCAGGTTAGCCAGGGGTAAAAAGCACATTGTCACCATGTCTCGAGATGAACCAGGGGTTAGTGACAGAGTTCTGCGACTGAGCAACTAGGTGGAAGTTTAGAGGCGTCGCTCACTCGCCAGTCAATGCAGATGAAAGAAAAAGGGCTCGCGAGGATGCGATGAGTCAAAGGAGTGAACTCATCACTCAATCGCCAGACAATAAAGATCAAAGGAAAACAGCTCGCAAGTGGGCGACTAAGGGAAGGAGACATTCATCGCGCACTCGAAGTCAATGATGAAGTAAAGTTTTAAGGCCCGCGAGTTGGTGACCGAGTAGAAAGTGGATGTCATCGCTCACTCGCACACAAAATGGAAGTAGAGCATAGAGGCTGAGTGAGTATGTGATCAGGTAGAATGTGCAATGAAGAAAAAGAATGTCGCTCAGTCGCTCAGAATCAAAAGTCAGTTTAACGCAGCCTGCGACTGTGCAATGATGGAGTAGATAAAGGTTTTTAGAGCCCAGGTTGTCAAGTCTATAGAAAAGAGATATTTTTCTCAGTTTGCATTGTTTCCCAAGTTCATCAGAGTATTCTAAATTGTAAGAAATTATGCACAGAACAGTATGCTGATATTTGAAATAGATTTGTTTCAATATCGGTAAAAAAGGTAAAGGAGATTACACGAGTGCAGAATACTCAGAGCTTCAAGTGGCCATTGGATAGTGAGGTAAAATCTTGGAAAGTGATGACTACACCCAAGAAAAGGAAGCCTATAGAAGAAGAAGAAGAAGTCTTGGGCGATGATAAGGTGAACACTTGGCACTGCACTGTTCAAGACAAGAAGAACAGTTATTGTAAAAGGGTTGTAGGTGAGTAGGCAAGCACAGCTATCTAGATTCAACATAAATACTACTAGCTACCATCTACAAATCTGATTGCAGTCGCCAGATTAGGAGAAGAATAAGAAATATCTATTAATATCTATTTGACTTGGTCATTTGCATCGCCTCTTCTCTCTCTTTCTTTTGTCTCTCTTGTAACTTTAGGGTTAGGTTTTCTGGGACCATCCAAAGCTTGTTGCATCCTTAAGGGATTCCAAGATGGTCAGAAACCCTATATATAGCCTAAGAGTTGTAATTTGTAACGAGTTCTAATTTATGAAAGGAGGCATGTTTGTGACATTTTCTCTGTCCTTGTTGTATTTTTGCAGAAGTCTATAACTCATTGTGAGAAATAATATGCAGAGTTTGAATTCTTGGAATCAATTTATTGAATTGTGTCAGCCTTGTCTCTTTTCTTCTTGTTTGTATGCGTTTTAGATGTTGATGGGTTAACTGTGAATGATTTTATTTCCTCTTAATCATGTACCTTTTTAGCATCTACTTGCAGAAGAGTATGTTTGGTTGCAGGTTGTAACTAGTGTCCTAGTTTGAGCTATTAACTGTGAAGTCTTTCCTCTTAACAGGTTTAATCATGACCTTGTTATGAAATATTAATGCATTCCTATACAAGAGATTTGTGTTTTACCTCCAATTCAAGTTAGTTGACCCAAAGCTTTATCCTATGTGTATTATGTTTTCATGTCAAATTTGGTGGATCACCTTAGTTTAGGTTTCATTTCAGCTATTTATGTTTCATGCAATCCTTCTATCCCTTTTCCCCATTAGTTTTCAGTCTTTCAAGAAGCAAATAGGTGATCACCATGTAGGAAGTCGGCCTAGAATCCGGAGATTCATTCCAGCCATAGGTTACCCACAACCTTGGAATGTTTCCATGTTTCTCCAAAATGTTAAGTTCCTGCGAACTTAACAGGGTACAATTTTGGTAGATAACAATTCCCATATCTTCAGGGAAATAGGAACCTTCAACACCTGTTTTGCCAGAGCTAGGTACATCCTGCAGTAATCTTAGATTCTGACCTCATGGTCATCTATACATTTTATCCAATGATCCTCCAGATGTGGCTCATGTATGTAGAATCTACCGATGATATGGCTATAAGTCCCTATAGGATCAAAGCAGGCTCGTACTATCTTGTAAAGCTGTAAGGGACAGTCATCCCATTCAAAAGCAAGGGATTTGCAAACCTTCATGTCCTGCAGTATAAAGGGTCCCAAAGAGATGGGAAAGTCCCAAAAGTGCTTCTTCTTATGCTTGATGTACTCGTATGCATTTGTGAGCTGCCTGGCCATCTCCAGTAAGATTATCCATTCAGATGGTTCCCTGGGTAGCTTCTTTGGTTATATGGTTGATCTAGCTTTCTGAATGTATGTGAATGTCCTGAATTGGATGAAATAGGCCCCAATGGCCCTTACCTTAGCAGCAGCTTCTTCTGACATTCTTTTAGCAAAGTCACCTTCAATATATCAGATGACTGCAAATATGAAGGCATCATTGACTATTCTGTAATTGGGGGAATCCTCTAGCATGTTTCCCCCTTTTACCAACTGCGGGTACACAAGGTGGGGCCATGCATTTTGATCATTCAGACTTCCCCTTTTGGTGAGGCCAAGATAATCTGCCCGTGCAACTAGTAGGTACATTATGTAAGTGCTCATGTAGAATTTGGGGTTATGCTTCACTTCTGTCAACTGTTCATCCAGATTGTCACTAATGATAGTGCCCCAGTCAAATCTTTCCTTTCTTTCCCTGATCCTCTCTATCAGCAGGATCATCCAATGCTTGAGTTTGGTGGACTATGGTAACCCATACACCCTGCTTATCATCATTATAGCTACCTAGATATCATCCTTCATATAACATCTTGGGAGGTCTATCTTGTCCATTTTGTTGTTGGGGAGTGGTTGTTTGAGGTATTCCTAATTCATCATCTTGTTTACGGTTTGCTCCCTGTTGCTGAACCACTTGGTCCCCTTTTCAGTGTAGAAATCATAGAACTTGTCTATGCCTTTATGGAGGTGTAAGACGTCCTTAATGACATCTGGCCTGATGTCCAATACAACCTAATCTTTCAAGTTTACTACCACCCTTTTGTCTAAATCATAGTGGTGAGCTAGGGTGATGATCAATTCTGACAATGTAACAACCACGCAGTGTGCAGCTGCATTTACCAGCTCGGATAGGACTAATGAGGTACAGTCCTCAGATCTATTTGTCAGTTGGGAGCACTAAGTTAGGAATTCATTCCAATCCACATTCTTGATATTGGTATCAGTTATCTCGCTATGTTTTTTCCCCACCTTTGAGCTAGCGGGATTGCCCTTGTATTGAAACTTCATTGGGGACACTATCTTTGGTTCAGTTATTCCTGCAAGAAAAGACAACTATTAGTAGTTTATTGAAAAAAAAAAAAATTTAAACTATGAAACCAAGTAAAGAGAGCTAAAAAATATTTGAAGTGCAAGCTTTCGCACTTTCAAACCTTTTAGGGTTTTGAACACTGAAAACTAGTTTGGAGACCAAAAAGTCTGAAAGTGCGAATAGGCAAAATGGGACGGCCAAGTCCATCAGGGGTTTCAGAGTTTTGGAAACCAAACTAGGAGGGGTTTTCTCAAGAATGTCGAATCATCTGGACATGGTGAGGAGCCCGGACGGACCAATCAAAGGTTTCATTTGTTCAGATTTTTAGACTTTTGAACCTTTCAGACATCCAAAAGGCCAAAACATCTGAAATGACACTTAGCAAGGATGATATCTAGTTTTTGGCCTTTCGGAGGCTGAAAACCTGTGGTAAGCACTGTGACTAACAAAAATGAAAAACCCTAAACCTAGACACAATGACACAAGAAAAACCAAAGGGCCGATAGGGAGGGACGTCCCTATCGATGCACAATGACACAGAAGCCCCAAAGGGCACCAAAATAAAATGCTCTAGGCTGGACAGGCACTAGGGACACCAAAAAGACCCTAAACCTAGGGCAAACCAAAAGCACTAAATGAGGAAGAGTTGAGGAAACCTACCTCAATCGACCGAGAAAAGGGACGGCAACTGAGTGATGAAACGAAGGTGAACAGCAAGGAGGAGCAGACGGAACATGAGCAAGAGCGTAAACCAAAAAATGCATAGTGATAAAACAAAGGAGGCTACCCCCTTTATAAACCAAGGGCTGACGTCAGTGGGTTTAGGGTTTCAGAGACTGAATCATCGAAAAAATGGATGAGGACTAAGAACCTTTTGGCCTTTCAGTGATTTCAGACTCTGAAATCACCAAAAGGTCAAGTTTTTAGCCTTTTGGCCCATTCGGTATTTCAGAGGACCTAAGTCCTTCAAAAGGATGAAAGGGCCAAAAGATTAGGTTTTCACCCTTTCAGCCATTCTAGTATTTCGGAGGACTTAGGTCCTCTAAAAGGCCAAAAGGGTTGAAAGGCCAAAAAAGGGTTCTTCCTTTATCTCCTTTGGTTTTAGTAATCTTTTTTCGGTGGCTAACTAGATCTCTATGAGGGGCGGACACAACGAAAGGAAAAAAATAGAAAAATAAGGGGGGTCCCCATGGTCAGAGGACCTAAAATGGGGTGTGTGTTGTGGACCCACAAAAAATAGCCTTGACAAAAGGAGGGATGACCAAGGCATTGCTTTATCATCAATACTCTTCCAAAAAGTAGCTTTGCAGTAGAACCAAACCAAGAGGTGGTGGAGTTGATGATTCTTCAATGACCTCCAATCTGAGGTTCTTCCATTAGTTTTGTGGTGTGTGTTCATGTGTGTTCATTCGTTGACCTTTGGTTGTGATAACCAAGGTGCTTGCCAGTTATACCCAACTTTTGCCAAATAAACCAAGGCTTCCCAGAAAGAGCTTTGCTGCTAGTCAGGCGTTCATAGCCCCGAAAAAGTTTTCCCTGAGTCCCAAGTATAACCTTTCTCTACTACCAACCAGGTGTTCATATCCCTGGTAGAGGTTGTCACAATCACCCAAGTCTGTTCTACCTGCTACGCCATAACCCTCTTTGTGAGAGCTCCATCTTTTGGAAAACTAGTTTGTTCCTTCTTCTTGCTTGGAGATGTATCAAGCCTTGGATGCTTAGTGTGTTCCATGTATTCCAGTCCATAACTTATTTTCTTTCTTTCTCCCCCTTTTTTGTGATCCGAGCAACGAGTAGGCGGTGTTTCCTAGATCTTTCACTATGACCTCTTTGGGGCACTTTTTTTGTGAGTGTTTCTTTCTCTTTCCCTTTTGGGCTCTTCTTTCTTTTGTTATTGCCTTCGCATTCAGTTCAGACTTGGGTTCTAGGATCGGTGGGTATCTGAACCTATCCACTCAGGTTGGATACAACTGAAAAATGCCTTAGAAGCCAATGCACTCTAGTGTTTGTACCTTAATGTGTCTTGTGATCAGGGTGACCAAAAATTGAACTTCCTCTTGTCTATCAATGATAATCATCACTACTTTGTCTTTTGGGAAGGTTCTCTTATGCTGCATGCATCCTTGGAGAAATTTGACTAAGAAATACCCCTACTTCTCTTGCAAAACACCCTGGACTGGACCCAAAACACATTGACCTGAAACAACAAAATAATCCCTAACAAAAGGACAAACATGAGTGGAAGAAAGGACTGACGGTGAGAACAAGAAAGAAAAAGGAAAAAAAAAATGCAAAAGTGACTATGGTACAAGGGACAAAAAAAACAGTCCCATTTAGGATCCAAAGTAGTGTTTGAGGAATTGCCCATTGACTGGCAATGGGGTCAACTCTCTGTCCAATGTGCTTATCCTAAAAGTGTTCTCCCCTAGGATCTCTGATATTTGGTAAGGGCCTATCCATAGTCTTTGGAACTTGGTGTGGCTGCCTGGCTTTTCTTTCGCCTTATCCCACATGAGGACAAGGTCAGAGATCTTGAAGGATTTGATGGTAGCTCTCTTTTCAAACCACCTTTTGACTACAACCTGATGCTTGGATACATGTTCCAAGGCCAAAGTCTGTTTCTCCTCTAGCTTTAGGAGATTCATGAGTCTGACTTGTACCTGATCTTCCTCCCCGACATATTAGTCCATGAATCTTAGAATTGGGATCTTCAGGTTAATAGGAAAGACCGGTTGCAAGCCGTAGACTAGTTGGTATGGAGACATCCCCAGGGTGTTCTTGATCCTTATGCAATTAGTCCATAAAGCATATTTCATCTGAGTGTGCCAGTCCCTAGGGTTGTCATCCAGGAGGTGTTTGATCACTGTTGTCAGATTTTTGTTTGTAGACTCTGCTACGCCATTGCCTTGTGGATATTAATTTGAAGAGAATTTGAGGATTACCTAGTTTTTGAAGGCCCATTGCGTGAGTGAGGCCAAAGAGAAAGAGGGGGCATTGTCACATACTAGGTAGAATGGCATCCCAAACCTAGTTATGATGCATTCCTCCATGAATTTGGTCATGACCTCAGTGGTACAATTCTTCAATGCTTGCGCCTTCATCCAGCATGTGCAATAGTCGGTAGCTATTAAGATAAACTTATGTCCTACAGATGAAGGGGGGTTAATCACTCCAACAAAATCCAAGCCCCATTGGGCAAACGAGTGTACCTCATAGACTGGTTGTAAAGGCATTGTTGGATTTATCTCTCAGTTCACGCTAGTTTGGCAAGTGTGGCAGGATCTCACGTGCTCGCCAATATCTTTAAATATTGTAGGCCAAAAATACCCTACCCTCAGGATTTGGTGAGTTATGGCCTCCACCAATCCATGTCTCATTTTGTATTTGTCATGAAAGTCCACTAGTATCTTCTTTGCCTCCATTCTATCCAAACACCTTAAATACAAACCCTCGTAATTGCGTTTGTAGAGTTGTCCATTCTTCAGCATGTAGGAGCTACTTTTGACCTTCAAAGCTCTTCTCTGGGAACTGTTCATTTCTTCGGGGCAGAGATTCTGCAACAAATAATACACTATGTCTTGGTACCATACATCTGCAACAAATAATACACTATGTCTTGGTACCATACATCCGTGATCACACCTTGGTTAGTGTATGTTTGGCAGACCAGACCTTCTTAAAACTCAGAGATCATCTTTGTCAAGCCCTGGCCTCTCACCAATTTCATTGGTTGGGATTTCTAGATCAAACTCTTGGAGAATTTCCATCCATTTTCCTCTCCATTCTCCCAGCTAATTCTACATCAGGAGGGATTTAACTGCTGCATCTGGGACTATCCCAATAACTTTACTCCTTAAAATGTAATGTCTGAATTTCTTTACCGCCTTGATGAGAGAAAATGATTGCTTATCTAGGTTTGGGTATCCGAGCTCAGCATCTTTGAAAGGGAAACTCATAAAGGTGATGGACCTTTCATCTTTGCTATTCTTCTTCTGCATGAGAATGCTTACGCATGAGTGTTCTGATGCGAAGGAGTAGACCTTGAAAGGGATGGTGTAGTTAGGAATAGCTAGGAATGGTGCCGTAGCAATGGCATTCTTAATCTCTTCAAAAGACTTCTTGGCTAGGAGAGCCCATTCAATCTTGGCATCTTTTTTGAGCATGTCATTCAATGGTCTCACTATTTTCACGAAGCCACTAATGAATTTCCTGAAAAATTTGATCTTTCCAAAGAAAGATTTTAGTTCCTTGTAGCTATGAGGTGGTGTCAATTTTAGGATCAAATCCACCCTTTTGGGGTCAATAGATATCCCCTTCTCAGAGATGATGTGCCCCAGGAGCTTTCCTTCAGTTACCCCGAACACACACTTCTTAGGGTTGAGGGAGATCCCAAACTCCCTGCACCTCTGGAGGCATTTTCTGAGGTCGCTTTTATGGTAAGCTCTTAGTTTCATGTAGACCATGAGATCATCCATGTAGATGATGATGCACCTTCCAACTAACCCTTTGAATGCTATGTCCATTTCTCTCTGGAAGGTGGCTCTAGCATTAATCAGCCCAAAAGGCATCTGTCAATAGGTGAAAGTCCCCCATTTAGTGGTGAATGTCATTTTCAGCCTATCCTCTTCCTATACCATTACCTGATTATACCCTGAATAACCATCCAAGAATGACATCATTTGAGATCCATTAACCTTTTTTGGCACTTTGTCTAGAGATGGGAGCAGATAATTATCCTTTTGAGAGGACTTGTTGAGGTTCCAAAAGTCTACACACAACTTAATTTCTCCAGTCTTCTTCCTTACAGATACTAGGTTTGCCACCCATGTAGAGTGTTAGATTGGGAAGATGATCCTGGCGTTGAGAAGCTTTTGGAATTCCTTTTGGATCAAGGGCTCCATAGTGGGATTCACAGGTCTTTGTCATTGCCTAAAGGGCTTAGAATCTGATTTCAAAGGGATGTTGTGTACTATGACCGAGGTGTCATATGTCTTTAATTCTTCATAAATCCATGCTATGACATATTGATATTCAGTGAGAAGCTAGACCATTTTCTCCTTTTCTTCTTTGGTCCCCACCTTTCTGATGTGGACTTCTCTTGGTTCCTCTTCCGTGCCCAAGTTGTAAGTGTCACATTCCTTACCATTAGGTGTTATATCGGGGCATCTTCTCATAGCAGTCCTATCGCTGTCAAAGATCCTTTCTAGTTCTACCATTCCCTTGGGTATGGCATTGGTCTTTAAGTTTATGATGCCATGATCGTCATGCTCTTCAGGTTCAGCAGTTTCCTCACTGTTATCCTCTTCATCTATGATCTACTTCTCAAACATGCCGACGCACATGATAAATTCTAGAATATGCTGGTCATCTTGAAAGACTTGAAAGTTAGTAACATTATCTGGAATGGCCGGGGCTGCAACAAGTTCAACTGAGAACTTCTTTAGTTTCAATTTCTCCATTAGATGTAATGAGCTAGCTGAAATAGCCAACGCGTTAGCAACAATGTTCTTTCTTCTTAGGATGGTCTTGATGTTGAAAGCGTCAAAGTCATTGATTAAATCCTATGCCCTATTTTGGTAGGCTGAGAGCCTCTTATCATTGCAAGTATACTAACTATGGATCTGTTTGACAACCAATTGGGAGTCTCCTTCCGCTGTCAAGATCTTTATTCCTTTCTCATGAGATAGGAGGAGTCTGTGAACTAGTTCTCCATATTCTGCAACATTATTAGTACAAAGGAACTATAATCTATAAGCAGCATAAAAGGACTCACCCCTTGGATTTACCAATTCGATCCTAGCACCTGCTCCTTGTTTACATTTGGAACTATCAAAGCATAGTTTCCATATCTGGGGTGGTTTAGTAGGGCTGGTTCTGGTTGAGCTTTTCTTAGAAAAATCCTTGGTACTTGGTTTTCGGTCCCTTTCTCCATCACTGTCGAAAGGAGTTGATTCTCCTATATTTTGAGTATGCCCATGTTTGAGGAGTCCATTGTCTTTATCTTCCAGTATTCCCTTGTAAGGGGGACATGCTCCATCATCTGAGGTACTCCAATCACTAAGTATGTTTGGGGCATGGCTTCTATCTTCAGAATATGGCCTACTATCTTGGTTTTGCAGCAAACTATTTGTGAGGACTTAGCTATCCATATTTTGTGCAGCGTCATTCCTGTCTTCTACCCTAAGTTCATCTTCCTTTATCATCAGTGCCTCTGGTAGCTCAATTGGTTGGGCGATCTGAGCCAACACTTGTGACAGTGCCTCTTGAGAACTAGGGCATGTAAACTCAGAATGACTATCTTGATGTAATCTGTAGTATCTAGGTAGAAATCAGATGTTGGGATCTATGTCTTGACCCAGGTGCCACAGGCTAGCCATTGTGCTTTTGACAAAACTCTAGAAGATGTCATCACCAATCTTCAGGTCTAGGAGACCTTGGACGGGACTTTGGTCTGACTCTTTGCCTTCTCAGATTTGAAACATGAAAATGTTGTCCAATTGATAAGTGCCCAAATTAGTTTGAGTGAACAAGACTTCATTCGGGGCATTGTATTTGGTGAACATCCATTTTAGCTTCGATTCTGCATCTATCTTGATCTGGTTGTTCAAACCTCTCCAAGGTAGCCAAATTTGGGTGAAGTCTATAGAGAGCCATCCTCTTAAGCATCTAGTCCATTCTTGGCTTAGTAACATTCCATAAGTTTCAGGGATGTCCACTATGTGTATATCAATTCGTTCTTATATCCGAGGATCTACGACTAGTTGAATGTGTACATATTTGAGCACACTAATTACTCTAACCTCAGTTTTGTCTAATTGTATGACCACCCAATTCATCACTTTGGGTACCATCCCCAACTTTTGGCAAATTGACAGGGGCATGACATTGCATGAGGCTCCTAAATCGATTAGTCAATTATGTAGGTTCTTTCCAAATATCCACAGACTAAGTAGGAATGATGGGACTTCTGTCCTATCCATGACTACTGCGAGGAATTCCTTAGATGTGTTGACATTGTACGTGGGTGCCCTATTGCTGTTGGTCGATGGGCCAGGTCTGGAATGATCCAAGGATCTTAAAAAGGCTTCCCTTTGAGATGGGCAACCCTGTAATAATTCAAACATCGAGATGTTTGCCTTATTTTTCTTGAGTTCATCTACTGCACTGTACTTGTCATTTGACCAAGTCATTCCTCGGTAGCCAGCATATGTACTTGTCATAGGAGGTATGGCATTTGGGCCCTTTGGAGGTATGGGATTGTTACTAGCCTAAGGATCTGGTGGAGTCGGTTGCTTTCCTAGAGGTATGACGTCGGTGAGGGGTTCCTTTCTACTCTGAAGGTTGTGTGGGTTTTTCTGATCATTCTGAAAGGCATGAACCTCAGAATATTCAAGTTCATTTTATCTCTGGAAAGGGAACATAAATTCATCTTCTCCCATATAAGCTTCTAAGGTTCCCTCTTTTCCAGACTCATAAGAATCGAACACCATAGCATTGAATTGTATCAGGGCCCCCTCTAGATCCTGAGTGTAGTGGTCTCAGGAGTTGTTCACATATCCATTATTGTCCTGATGCCTACTTGGAGCCCCAACAAAATTGGTCTCTAAATCCTCGTAAGTATTGGCGTTATCTGCTGGGATGCTACCATTATTTGATCTAGTATTCCATGGCTGATTTGGCCTTTGCTTCCCAAATGGTTTATCCTACACATTTTTGTTTCTATATGCATTGAAACCCAAGTTTGGATCCTGGTGGTATGTATTTGGACTAGAAGACACTCGTTGGTATCCACCTTAGTTTTGGGGTGGGTTTAGCTTCATTCTAGTGAATTTGCTAGTGAGCTGTGATAAAGTCTTTTTTATGGTGTCTAACTCGGAAGCTATGAGAGCATCAGGCTCATTGTGGGGTACAACCCTCTACTCTACAAATGTCATTTTATGAGCTTTGTAGCCTAGATAAGTAATGGATGGAGGCAGGGTTGTACATGGTTGTGCCGGTATGGGTAAGTGATTGGCCAAGGCTTGATTGTTTGCTGCAAATGGGTGTGGGAAAACAATATTACTTGGGATGGGTGCAACCACATAGCTTCCTTCTTGTGGGTCCATTTGCTGATTAAAAGTGATGGCTTCATTATACACCTTTTCAATTGTATCTCTATCTGTTGGGGGAAGCCTTCTTAGAAATATTACGGTGAATGGGTCTAGAGCCTTTAGGTAAACTTGTATGACAGCCTCATCTGGTATGGTGTAAGGAGCTTCCACCTTTTGATGCATTTTGTGAAAGCAATGATTAAACATAGCAATGGGCTCCTTAGGATCCTTCCTCATGGTTATGAACGGGTGATGTGTCACTATAGGATCGACATACAATTTGAACTAATTGAGGAATTTGGTTTTGAAGTCATTCCATACTGAGATAGACCCTCGTGGTAAATTAAGGTACTAGTTGTATGAAAATTCTCCTAAGGTATATGGGAATAGATGACAGACAACATCTTGGTGGGCAATCTCTTTACAGTTGCAAATTTCCTTGAAGGCGTGGATATGTTCTTCCGCTATCCTAGATTCACCATATATGAATCATGTACAAAACTTCTCCAGATCTTTAGGTAAATCATGGAGCTACCCAACAAAGTTCAAAGGTGAGATTGTTGCGTTAGCAAAAAAGGCCATCGGACGAGGTTGCTACAAATTTTGATTTGGCAAGTTCTGATTTTGATTGACAGCTACAGCAATGGTTGGGGCAATGATGTGTGATTGGTGTCCAAGAGGATTCTGAGGTGCGGCAAGGTGATGATAAAATTCACCTCTTGCTTTTCCCTTGTCATTGCAAGCCCTTCGGTGGTGAGTGAGTTTGAGGAACTTGCCTCTTTTTGGAGATGATCTAAGCACAAGCTCAAATCTCTCTAGACAGAAAGATCCAATATTATCCAGCTCTTGAGTCTTGAGGCCCTCCTTCTAGCACCACTTCTATTGAGAATTGTTTTAACACAATCCAACTTGCTAGGATCTCGAGATATGATTTCCTCTCTTGAAAGAATAATAGAGTTATTCCCAAGGTTCTCTAGGGTCGGATCACAACCTACTTGGTTACTCAGTTGAAGATAAATGTGATTGTTCACGAGGAGGCCTTTTCTTCTACATTCAAGACAACAAACTAAAAAATATTGTTAGTTCTCTTTTTTTTATATTTTCTATTTTAACAAGTATGAGTGTTGTAAATAAAATGTAATTTTTTGTTTTCAAGATGGTAGTTTTCAGAATTAATGAAAGCATTTTTAAAGAGGGAAGGGTAACAAGAAATAAACCAAATTGTGAGAAAAGTGAAATCCTAAGGACATAAACCATTGTAGACCCTTCCTTGCGAGTTGAATGCTAGAGAGATTTGGAATAGCCCATGAAGCATAAATTAGACCAAGTCACAATTCACTACTCCACGGATGCACGCATTTGGAGAGAAGATGTATTCACTCGTGCAAGATATTCAAAATCTATAAAATTGCAAAACCACCAAGATGTGTGCACCCACGAGACAGATTTATCATTAAGCCCAAAGATGATCTCTTCCACACATTCGACACAACAAGGTAGATACATAGCAGCAAACTCCAACTTAAAAAGTAGCACAAATTCGAAACAAAATAACACAAAGGGCTCTGTGAAAATAAAGAATAATGCAAGCATACATTCAATAAATTTGCATAGATAGTAGTAATTCACACACCATGATTGAAGTACCCAATGTAGATCTTTATTGTATTAAAAATTTGGCCCTTTACATTTTTTTATTTATTACAATATATAGATTTTTGATCTACAACTCTGATTTTCAAAGCTAGGGCATCAGAAAATTTAAACTATAGAAATAGAACTAAAACTAGAACTTTGCTGAAGGTAAACTACTGGTAACTGATACTATGTAACTTGCATAGATTCTTAAACCCATTTACAATCTATTTTCTTATGCAAAGAGGGCAAAATCTGCCAGAGAAGAGAGAGAGAAAGAAAGAGAATTCCTTCTGTGAACTGGGAGTCTTCTTCCTGATTTTGGTAGTCCTTCTTGGATTCTTCAGCTGGGTTGTTTCTGACAGTGGGAACTGATAGGAGACCCTTAGTTTCTCTAAAACAAACTCTAGTTGTCCATTGATCTGATCTGGAGTCAAACTAGTGTTGAAAAAAGGTGATCTCGCTGGAAACACCCAGTTTTTCAGACCCTAACCTCTACACTGAAACTTTAATGTCTTCAAAATTTCCCAGGTGCTCTTTAAAATCTTCAAACTTGGAGGTCCAAAAGTTCAGACTTGTTGTGGGCTGAAAGGCCAAAAAGTACTCTTTGCTGTATGGGCCGAAAGGCCAAAAAGTCAGAGGCCCAAAGGCCAAAAAATACTGCCTTGGTGAATTTTGACCAAGTGTTAAAATATTGCGCGGTTTATCTGGTATTTGAAAAATGGAAATTTATCCAGTGAAGATTCTGGGTGAGCTACCTGAAGCCTCTGCACTATCTCCTGAACTTCTTCATAATTGATCTCTTTCCTTTTTACTTTGGTGACCCTTCGTTCTTGCTTCTTTCTAAAGATATTTAATTCAGAAGCAAAGAAAGTGATCGCTTCTTCATGCTGCAACATTCTGCGTATTTCTTCTTTCATATAAAATAGTTGCTACAGGGCCTCCTTGGTATTGATTCTAGCAAGAATGTCTCTGAACTGCTGGACCACTTCCTTGGAGGGACGTATAAGAGCTTGTTGGCTTTCATCTCGGTAGACATTGAGGCCGACCCCTATGAAGAATGTATCTATATCATTGACCCATGTTATTATCTTCTCACACTTTTCACCTATCAGGGCCTAGTGCTTCTTGTAGGCCCTGATTATTTTGTCCATTTTCTTGGTCCAAGTATCAAATTTATCTAGTTCTTCACCCTCATAGACTTTGACCAAAATTTGGAAGTGTTTCTTTTGGATCACCTCCAAATCCTGGAGAGCTACTTGCCACTTAGCTACCTCGCCATCCATACCCCTGTCATCTTCCATGAGGTCGATGAGTGAATTAACCTCAACCAATATGGTCTTGTATGGCCTGAATATTGATGGGATTGCCTTTTCTCTAAACTATTTGAAGTCATTTATCCAATCAGGGCTTGCCTGTATGAAAGAGGGGGTCAATGCTACCGGCAAATCTGGCATGGCCCTTTTATCAATCATGGCTTGTAATGAAGCCTCTGAATAGTTTGGGTCAATGGGACCCACCATCTTTTGAATGACCCTTTTAGAGCCTCATTTTGGTCTGTTAAAGACTTTATGGTCTCCTCATCTTTGCTTATGAACCCCAGAGCATGCTTGAGTCCCAAAGCCACTAATGTCTTGCTTCCTTCTCAGGTTGGTTCCCCCAAGTCTACCTCCTTGAATGTATAGTCTCCTGATGAACCTATGGTTTCAGAGGTGCTCAAGGGTGGGATAGCTATTTGTGTTGTCCATTGACCCTTAGGGTCTTGCGTCACATATGACATAGTTTTTGCAGGTACACTCACATCTGCATGGTGGAAAGCTTGCTTCATCACAGTTATACTTGTATCTTCTCCATCTAGCTCACTTGTGTAGGTTCTTCTCCAGGGTTGTATCTCCTTGGTAAACCAGGTAGGTTTACCAGAGGCAATTACTGGCTCATATGGTGCCATATGGAGAATTGAGGTCAAGCCTTGTTTCCCCAAAGTTATTCCCTGTTCTAATTCCTTCTCTGCCCCTTCTCCTTGTCCATATTCTCCTTCTTCCATTCTATCCTCTTCTGCATCCCTTTGTATTTCCTCCTCTTCCTTATCTTTCTCACTGACCTCCTTTTCCCTTTCCTTCTCCGGGCCTTTTTCGGTTGATGAGTCAATTACCACTTCTAGCCTAAGACTGGTCATGGCCTCTAGTGAGGTCTGAAAAGGTGATGTGTCTTTTCTACCTATTTCTCCTTCGGTTTTCTGACTGGCACATCTTGATGGGATTGAGGTTGCGGGAATAAGTGTTGTCATGATTGGAGTGGGAGATGAGGAGATGGTGGTAGTAGACGGGGGCGGAGTTGGTGCAAGAGTAGGTGTTGGAGTTGGTAGGGAAACTGGTGGGGTAAGTATATGAGGTGATGGAGTGAAAGCATAACTCCTTCCACCTACACTGTCTATTGCTAAGCTAGGAGTTACCCCACTATCTTGGGTTTTAAGTCCTGGACTAGAATCGGAGCTTACTAGTGGAGTGGGAACATTCACCTGGGGATTGGTGAACTGGATTGGTGGAGGAGTAAGGGCTACCTGAGGTTGTATGAGTAGTGGTGGAGTGAGGGCTACCTGGGGTTGTATGAGTTGTGGCAGAGTGAGGACTACCTGGGGCTGTATGAGCGGTGGCTCCCCAGTGTGTGTGTCTTTGCCTTGATCTGAAAAACCTTCAAGTTCCTCAAAATCAGAGAGCATAAATTCATCCGGTCCTGATGGATCCACAAGATTATCTTTTTCTTTGGGATCCTCTCTATGTTTCTTAGTATTCTCCTTAGCTCTCCTCTTTTGCAACCTCGTCTTCCACACCAGGGGCTCATTTCCATCCTCCTCCTCAGGCTCTTCATGCACAGTTTCTAATTGCGGAGATTTGGAACTCTTCTTCCTCTTATATGTTTTCCTCTCCTCGGTGGGGGAAGATTGGCTTGAAGTAGATGGGCCCTCTCCTGATTGAGGCTATGATAGTCCTATTGGTGGGTCAATCTAGTGTATCATTCTAGTTTTCTTAGGCCTAGGATTGTAGCCATATTCAACTGGTCGTTCATGACCATACACCATTCTTGGCTTCTAAGGGAGAGCCTTCTTATATTTAAGAGCTGTTGACTTCTCTCCTCATTATTTCTCTAATTTCTTGGAGGGCTCCATGAATGTTTTCACTAGGATCGGACTCATCCGGTGTGGCTTCTTGATCCAAGATATAGTGGTTTTTATCATGTGCCTTGCCCTAAAGTCTATGTCATCATTTTCATCTTTATCTACCTCGGCGTTCATGATTGGCTGGTCATACATCTTATGTTGTGTGTAAATGTCTTCTAAGAATTCCTCTAAATCACATTCCCATATCTTCAGGCAAATAGGAACCTTCAACACCTCTTTTGCTAGAGCTAGCTTCATTCTGCAGTAATCTCAGATTTTGACCTCATGGTCTTCTATACATTTTATCCAATGATCCTCCAGATGTGGCTCATATACATAGAATCTGTCGATGATATGTCTATAAGTCCCTATAGGATCAAAGTGGGCTTGTACTATCTTGTAAAGCTGTAAGGGACAGTCATCCCATTCAAAAGCAAGGGATTTGCAAACCTTCATGTCCTGCAGTGCATAGGGTCCCAAAGAGATGGGAAAGTCCCAAAAGTGCTTCTTCTTATGCTTGATGTGCTCGTATGCATCTGCAAGCTTCTTGGTCATCTCCAGTATGATTATCTAGTCAGATGGATACCTGGGTAGCTTCTTTGGTTGTATGGTTGACCCAGCTATTCAAATGTATGTGAATGTCCTGAACTGGATGAAATAGGCCCGAATGGCCGTTACCTTAGTAGTAGCTTCTTCTGACATTCTTTTAGAAAAGTCACCTTCAATAGATCGAATGACTACAAATATGAAGGCGTCGTTGACTATTCTGTAATCAGGGGAATCCTCTGGCATGTTTCCCCCTTTTACCAACTGCAGGTACACAAGGTGGGGCCATGCATTTGGATCATTTAGACTTCCCCTTTTGGTGAGGCCGGGATAACCTGCCTGTGCAACTAGTAGGTACATTATGTAAGTGCTCATGTATAATTTAGGGTTATGCTTCAGTACTATCAATTGTTCATCCAGATTGTCACTAATGATAGTGCCCCAATCAAATCTTGCCTTTCTTTTCCTGATCCTCTTTATCAGCAGGATCATCCAGTGCTTGAGTTGGGTGGACTGTGGTAACCCATACACACTGTGTAAGGCCCAAAAATTTGGAAACTAAATTAGACTTCCAACAACCTATTTAGTGTAGCAATAACATAACTAAAGTGTAATAATTTTTCTTTTATAGTAACAACAGTGACAAGCTACATTAATTTAAAACAACATAGTATGGTCCCGCTTGATATTTCATTTAAGTAAAATTACAAAGACTATACATCTACCTTAATCAATAAGGATACTACAAAATTTGAAATAACAAAGTGTCATGCACTTGCATACCTGAGTTTTTATCTAATACTTATATATTGTGCTCTTGTTCACAATTCTAAAGTCTGCATACAGAGCTACAAAACTAGATGTATAATAAGAGAACCCTTAGTAGTTAGGTGTATGATCATAAAAAAATAATCCCCTCTTATATATATATATATATATATCAGATGGAACAGTAAAAGGGGCACTTCACCTTAGATTACTATAGGGAAAAATCAAAGTGCGTGAGACGTGAAGTAAGGGACAACCATATCTATCTAAATGCTTAAGGGAAAGATTCTAAGGTCCCTTCAATTTTTTCATTATATAGCTCTCTGAAATTTACATTCACATAAGAACAATTTTTATTTTTAAATTACATGATAGACTTCTAAACCAAATTTCATAAAATGTCAGTTGAAAGTAAATTTCCTAAGAGATGAAGATTAATTTA
>MU224214.1:1284490-1302441 GCA_018584345.1 Thuja plicata
AAGGAAAAACCCCTCAAACTATTTATTTAGTCATTTATTTGGTCATTTTACCCGATGACCAAATTGGTCATTTATTTAGTCATTTTACCCGATGACCAAATTGGTCATTTATTTAGTCATTTTATCTTATGACCAAATTGGTCATTTATTTAGTCATTTTAGTTGTGATTTTACCCAATGACCAAATTGGTCATTTATTTAGTCATTTATTTACCAAATATGATCAGTTTTAGTCATGTAACTAAAAATTTTAGTCACGTGACTAAAACTTTTAGTCACTTAGTCATTTATTTGCCAAATTCTACTAGTGCATCCTTCATATAACCTCTCTGGAGGTCTATCTTGTCCAATACAACTTGATCTTCCGAGTTTACTACCACCCTTTTTTCTGAATCATAGTGGTGAGCTAGGGTAATGATCAATTCTGACGATGCAACGGCCACGGGGTGTGCGACTGCATTTACTAGCCTAGATAGGACTAATGAGGTATAGTCCTCAGATCTATTTTTGGGTTGGGAGCACTGAGTTAGGAATTCATTCCAATCCACATTCTTGATGTTGGTATCAGTTATCTCACTGTGTTTGTTCCCCACCTTTGAGCTAGGGGGATTCCCCTTATATTGAAACTTCATTGGGGATACTATCTTTGGTTCATTCATTCCTGCAAAAATAGTTGAAGAGCAAGCTTTCACACTTTCAGAACTTTCAGGGTTTCGGAAACTAAAAACTAGTTTGGAGACCAAAAAGTTTGAAAGTGCGAACAGGCAAAATGGTAGGGCCAAGTCCATCAGGGGTTTCAGAGTTTCAGACACCGAACTAGAAGGGGTTTGCTCAAGAATGCCCCATCATCCAGACATTGTGAGGAGCCTGAATGGACCAATCAAAGGTTTTGTTTGTTCATCTTTTTGGAATTTCAGACCTTTCAGACATCTGAAAGGCCGAAATGTCTGAAATGGCACTTGGCGAGGATGAGATCTAGTTTTCGGCCTTTCAGAGGCCAAAAACCTATGGTAAGTGTCGCGACTGACAAAAATGAAAAACCCTAAACCTAGACCTGATGACACAAGAAAAACCAAAGGGATGATAGGGAGGGACGTCCCTGTCGATGTACGATGACATAGAAGCCCCAAAGGGTGCCGAAACAAAGTGCCCTAGGATGGACAGGCACTAGGGACACTGAAAAGACCCTAGACCTAGGGAAAACTGAAAGCACTAAATGAGGAAGAGAGGAGGAAACCTACCTCGATCGACTGAGTGAAGGGAGGGAAACCAAGTGATGAAATGAAGGTGAACGGTGAGGATGAGAAGATAGAACGCAAGCGAGAGCACAAACCAAAAAATGCAAAGTTATAAAACAAAGGAGGCTACCCATTTTATAATCTGAGGGCTGACGTCAGCGGGTTCAAGGTTTTGGAGACCGAATCGCTGAAAACCTAGATGAGGACTAAGAACCTTTCAGCCTTTCGATGATTTCAGACTCTGAAATCACTAAAAGGTCATGTTTTCAGCCTTTCAGCCCGTTCGGTATTTTGAAGGACCTAAGTCCTCCAAAAGGCTGAAAGGGATGAAAGATTGGGTTTTTGGCCTTTCAACCATTCTAGTATTTCAGAGGACTTAGGTCCTTCAAAAGGTTGAAAGGACCGAAAGGCCAAAAAATGGTTCTTCCTTTATCTCCTTTGATTTTGTAATCTTTTTCGGGTGGCTGACTGGATCTCTACGAGGGGCGAACACGACGAAAGGAAAAAAATAGAAAAAGAAAGGGGGTCCCCATGGTCAGAGGACCTAAGATGGGGTGTGTGTTGTGGACCCTATGATGGGACTTAGGTGTATGATATAATATTCCTTATCTATATTATGTGCATGTGGTGTATTATTATTATGTCATGTATGATCTATATGTGTATGAGTTATATGATTCTTATGTAATTCATTCTTTACAATGACACATGTATGATCTATTACTACATTTGAAAGTCTCTAAATGATATTATCTTGTGATGTCCTAATATAATGTAAATGATCTATGATACATATGAGATGGACTTACATGTGATGTATGCATAATATGATATCATATCATATCATATCATATCATATCATATCATATCACATGACATGACATGACATGACATGACATGATATGATATGATATGTAGGGCTAAAATTTGTGTGTAGGCTATGGAACTAATGTAAGGACTATCCTATATTCAAGTACTCAATCGTTCAGAGTGGGAATACTATCATGGTGTTAGGATTAAGTTATACTAAGGGGGGTGAATTAGTATTACATTTTTTAAAATAAAATTTAAATCAATTCCAAATAAACCATAAGCATACTGAAATCAAAGGAACATAAAAAAATAACACAAAAATCATAACACCATTATTCGTTGGTGATGAAACCCTGGCCAAGGGAAAACCCCGGTAGGGATCATACCCAAAAGCATGCACTTAAGTATAATGTCCCTGTTCGGAGACCTAGTCCTGTTAGGAGCTGAATATTACATAGTACATTTCCTTGTTAAAGGAATAAAAACCCTATTAAAGGAACATGAATCTTGTTAAAGGTATACAATATCTTGTTAGGGGCCAACTGTGCTTACAACTCTTACAACAATTTTTTTTTTTACAAAGTGTTCTCAGTAATGAACAAAACAAGATTCTTCAGTGGTTAGATAGTTTTAGTCATATCTCTTCAATTATCTTTTTCAACATCTGCTCTCACATCTACCATTCGAATTCTTACATATACATTCACTCATATATCTTTGCTTTACAAAAATTCTTCATATATATATATATATATATATATATATATATATATATATATATATATATATATATTTNATATATATATATATATATCTTTCTTATTACCAAGTCAGCTCACTTCACTAATATTACATAGTCGGCTCTCAATACAAAATAGAATAATAATGTAAAGAGAAAATAAAAAGTTAGAGCTCATACATTACCAAAATATAGATTATCCAAAGTCATAATCCAACTTAGCATGCAAGGATTCCATGATGTACTCCTTGAAATCATCAGTACTGTTCAACTGCTCTGTTTTGTTGTTCTGCTATCGTTGCCTGTCTACAAATCTCACTAACTCTTTGTAATCATCACCAAAACCAAATTGATTTTAGATGAAGGTCATACATACCCCATAGCATATTATTCTAATATCACAAGTCATAATTCATCTATCTCTATCTTTGATACTGCAAATAACTGTGTATTTCATCTTCTGTACTTAGTCTATTCTAGAACTAAATCACCAAAACTTAACTTCAATCTAATCGATCAATAATCCAGATGTGTTTCCAGAAATGAAAACCAAAAATTGATTCATAACATACCAAAAAGATCAATTTCCAACAATCTCTCCCTTTTGTATTAATGGCAACTCTTAATGAAAAAAAAGAGTAATTGTTCCAACACAAAAACAAAAATTGTCTCTTCTCTTTTCTTCTTTTGCTTTACTCATTTTTCTTCTCTCTTCTCCCCCTTTGACAAAAATGAAAAATGTGCATCAAAATAATATAATTATTATTTTCTCACCATTTTCAGAATATCTTGAAAAGAATCTTCCAAGATATTTACTTATCTGTTCCATGATTCTACCAATAGTTGACTAACATGAATTAGTGCATTTAGTGCATATGATGAAGTCTCTGCTACTTTCAAGTCTATGGGCATAGATTTTTTCAATGCTTCTACAGTCTTCTCCATGTTAGATAAGTGAATTTAAAGAATTGATATCTTAGGAGTGATTAGATTCTTCAGCAAACCAAACCTTGTCATGACTCTACCTTTCTCTATATCCAATACATTCAGTTTGTCAAAACTTCTTGTTACTTCTATATCCATTTCTATTATAGATTGTGAGGAGGTCTCACAACTATTCATCATACAATTCAAGGTGTCCCTATCCTTCACAATAATTTATTTGATGTTTTGAACATGTCTGATAGGGTTTAGGCAATAACTGAATAACATCCTGCCATGTGGAACACAAATCTTAGCTTTTACTATAACAAATCTCAGAATGCCCAAGTCCCATGAAATAGACTAGAAAAATTCCATCAGATACTTCTCCAAGTAGATCTTCACTTCATTTTCTTCTGTAATCTTCACTAGGGTCTCATAGTGACCATCAAAATCATCAAGTGTCAGTTTCAAGTTTTCTACATCATATTTTCTTTGGAAAAAAATAGGTATTGGAATCAATTTGTTTACAGTATCGATTTCTTGAGACATTAACTAGGTCTTCTTTTAACTTTTCAGATCTCTCTTTTTCTTTACTAAGTATGGTTAAGGGTAAACTCACCAATTCATCCTCATCCATGTGATCAACATCAACATCAATATATTTGTCTTTACTTTCCAAGAATATGATAGAAGATGTGTCAATTTCAGTTTTGTCTTCAACTGTTTCTTTGTCTTCTTCTTTCTTCTTTATTTCTTTCTATTCTTCCTTTCTTTGATCTTCATCTTCAGCCATTGTATTGTCAATATTTCCTTCAAATAGGTCCTTCTCATCAAGTGAAGTGTCAAGAGTCACGGGCACACCAGAAACATAGAAGTATGGTTTGAAATCATCTCCGCTCTTCTCAACACATGCCTCAATTATTTTATAACTCTCTCCAATTTCTAAGGATTAAGTCATTGTAGGTTTAGGAGGTGGAGTCTTCTCAGGAATATTATTCATTAGTATCTGATCCAATCCTCTCTAAGTCTCTTCTATAACTTCTTCATACTTTCTTTCCATAATCTTTACTAATATTTCCTTGGTCCTCAACAAAGGTTTTAGTTAACCAAATACTCTCTCCACATGTAACATATTGTGAATTACTTGATTCCTGATAGCCTCATCTTCAATATGTGCTAGTTGTTCTCTTATTTCCTGTCTACCATACAACTCTTCACGTACACTTCCCTCTATCTCTAGTAGATTTTTCTTTAAAAAAAGTAAGTGATTTACCACAATATCCTCAATATTAAGCTTATCATATTCCCCATACCTGTCATAGTACTTGTTTTTTGAAACTAGCTTCCTTTGCTCAATATCTCTATTCTCAATCATCTTCAAGTCTATTTTCCATACTTGTCTATCACTTTTGGCTCTCTTCTCTTCTCCCTCAATCCTCTGTTCTTTAGGAGCTGAATCTAGTTTGGTGGATCTAGTGTTAACTCAAGGAACAATCTTTACTCCCTGTGAGGTCTTCTGTGGTGAAGAAGGGGTGGCTACATCAATAGTTGTAGGAGGTGGAGTAGATACCATCAAAACATTAGGAGGTGGAAGGGTTGCAGTACCAGTACTTGCCAATCCAAAAGAATGTTCTGCTAACTTCTTCTTTACCTCTTTCAACTCTTCTTTAGTCAATCTAGCCTTAATACCACATTCATTAATATTGTTGTCTACTTTCCTTTTCCTCAAACCTCTCATCTATTCTTCTTTTACTTTAGCTGATTTTTCCTCGTAAGTGCCCCATCTCACCTCATATTTGTCTACTTCAGATGCCAAAAAATGTTTGATCTTCATAGATAAGACTTCTAAACTAACCTCATAACCCATAGGGTAACACCATTTCTTCCTTGGAACAACTACCTCAAAGCATACACAATCAGTTTCAAACATGAAATAGATTTTATCATTTAACTTTTCAAATAAATCTTCATGAATCTTGTATCTCTCTTTCATCTACCTTTGAAGAATATTAATCATGCCAAATAGTTCTCCATCAACCGAGGTGTTTTTCTGTCTTCCATAACTCTGTGAAGTTTGAATAACACTAGGTATCTGTTGGGGAGCTCCCACTCCTAGAGCCTTCCTTCTCTCTACTAGACCTTTTCTTGGTCTTCCTTATATCACCACCCTAACTAGAGGATTCCTATATGATCCTCTAACTCTCTAGGATCTCTCCAACAAGTTCAAAATTACACTAAGTCCCTCTCCATATCTCTTCACATTCATGGATTCTCTTGGTCACTTACTTTCCCAACTATCCTATCCTTCTAGTGTTAGGATTCCTAACCTTTCTTAGATCTATTTCAACTCCCCCAGATCCAATTTTTTGGATCTTTCACCCTAGTTTCAATTGGGTTCAAGATTTCTAGTTCTTAAGGCCTTGTAGCCTTTTAGGCCTAATTAGCCCTTCTATTCACTGAAAAAGTGGATTTTTTTCCCAAAATACCTTAACACCCTTGGGAACTAGTTATGGATTCCTTGTGGGTTTTTTCTACACTCTAGGATTTCCAAGGTCTTAAGTCCCCACTCTGTCTGTACACTAGTTTTCCAAGAAACCCGGCCTATTTTCATGGGTTTTAGGAAACATGTACATAGTCTGGTTTCTTGGCTCATTTTGATTGCCTTTCACAACTGAAATAAACTTATCCTTACATCCAAATAACAAGTACTCAACTCTATACATTCCTCCACCATATATTGGGTTCAACCAATCCACTGAGCAAGCTTTCTTGCTACTGTTCCATTCAAGCACCTAACCAAAATGCACTTGGACTCGCCTAGGGCTTGATGCTAAAATTTATTCCCCTACAAAAAATGACCCCACAACCTATATAAAAAATTTACATGGGATCCCTTACTTGAATTGAAGTTTCCATAGGAGTTTGACCACGGGAATTCAAGAGGGAGGCATATTTACATAGTTGCCTCAAAAGTAGGTAACGAAACTGTAATAACAGAAGAATTTACAAAACCTTCACCAACCACACAAAATGATTAATTCAATGCCACAAAAAGTAATTACATGCCAAAATAAAAGTTCTCAGTCCATTAAATTATAAATTTCAATCCATTAAACAAATGGATCAAAGCACTGTCATGAAAATACAATCTAAATCCTTCCTTTCACACACACAGTCCATACAAAATGAAAATTAACTCTTGGCTTAGGGTTTATTCAACCTTATATACCTTACACTCAGATTTTTTTACCCTCATGTTGGGATTTGGGCACCATTAAAGCCCTTTCCTAATTTCTAGGAAATGTTGTCATGACAACTTTGCAAAATTGTAAAAGTTGTCATGACAAATTTTACATCTTTTGCTCAAATGACATTTTATCACTTCCAATGCCCCAAATTGGTCCTAAAACTTATCATATGACCTTAAAAAACTCAAAAATATCAAAACCATGAATGCCACTCAATTTTGGAGTTTTGGTCAACCATTTGACCTTTTGGTTGACTTCTAAGGATATAGACCCCTAGATGCAACTTGACCTCATCCACTACTAAACCCTAATCACTACTGACTCTAAACACACATTAAAGACACTTTGGACTTTATAAATTAGTCCTTATTAACTGATGGTTGGTCAAACCAACCGACAAGCCAAAATGACAAAAAGATCTATCAAAGACCTTCGGTGCTCCTACACCATTCTCCCCTTGCAACAAACAAATTAAGGTACATGTGCTGTCAGGAACTTCTCACTGATTCAATGTTTCTTGAATTAAATTTCATCTCTCCAAGTAGCTTTTGAACCTGGTTGATGTCTCCACTGCACTAGATGTTCCATATATATATCTTATGCCTGGTCTTCTTTTTCACTCTTGAATCTAGTATCCTTTCAGCTTGTGGTTTGATCTAATCTAGATTCTTGAACTCCCCTACATCCTTTTTCACCTTAGTACTATACTATTCTTCATCCATTTCTGGCCCTTTATACTTTATCAAATCTTTCACATTGAAGATAGGAGAAATTGACATCTCCTTGGGTAGTTCCACCTTATAGTTATTGGGTCCATACTTAGCTAACACCTTTCAAGGCCTAATCCTTTTCATCTACAGTTTACTAGGTATCCCCTTTTTTAGCCTAGCCTTGTTCAAAAACACCATTACTAGATCACCTAATTCAAATTGTAGATCTCTTCTTCCTTCATCCCTCTTAGTGTTCAACTTCTAATTTGCTTCCATTAATATCTTTCTAACTTTTTCATGTACCTCTCTCATTAACTAAGAGATATGATTAGTATGTCCACTGATGCCTTTATATCCTTTTAGATCTCTCAACTCAAGTACACCCCTTGGGTGTAACCCATAAACAATCTCAAATGGCCTCTTACTAGTAGTTTGATTTGTGCTATCATTGTAGGAAAATTCTGCCTATGGTATAACTTTCTCCCAACATTGTCCATATTCTTTTGTCAAACATCTCAACAAATTACCAAGTACCCTATTGATCACCTTTGTCTGGAAATCTGTTTGAGGAAGATAAGCTGAGCTTTGTGAAAATTTGGTTCCTATCCTTCTCTGAAGTGTCTTTCAAAAATGTCCCATAAACTTCACATCTGTGTCTGCAACTATGCTTGTTGGCAAGCCATGTATTCTCACTACCTATTTAAATAAAAAAATGGGCAATATGGCTTGCATCATGTGTTGTCTTGCATAGGGAAAAATGGCTCATCTAGCTAAATTTGTCCACTACCAAAAACACACTGTCTAAACCAGTAGGTGTCCTAGGTATTCCCACAATAAAATCCATAATTATGCAATCCCATGGTCTACTTGGGATGGGAAATGGCTGATATAGGCCTGCATTTGATGAAGTTACTTTTTCTTTTTGACACATTCCAAACTTCTCTACATATCTCCTTATATCTCTCTACATTTTTGGCCACCAATAGAATCTCTCCACTAGCTCCAAAGTCTTGTTCAATCCAAAGTGTCCACTGAAACTCCCATTATGTTTTTCTTGGATGATATTCTCCCTCATGGATCCCCTTGGAACACATAAATGTTTCCCTTTGAACAAAAACCCATTTTGAAGAGCGTAGTTTGCATATTCACTATGAAAGTGATTTTCAAACTCTTTGCACACCTTGTAGATCTCTAAGAAGTCTGCATCTCCTTCATAAAGGTCCTTGAACCCTTCAACCCCTATATTCTACAACCGAATATCTTGTATGGTAAGCATCCTTCTACTAAGGTCATCTACAACTTTATTTTGTACCCCCTTCTTATGCTTAATAGTGAAGGTGTATGACTGCAAAAAATCTATCCATTTGATGTGTCTCAAACTAAGTTGGTCTTGAGTATTGATATAACTCAATGCTTGGTTATCTATAAAGACAACAAAATATTTAGGAAATAAATAATGCCTCCATTTATTTAGGGATTGTATAAGAGCATATAGCTCTAATTAAAAGGAAGAGTACCTAGACTTTGCTTCATTCAATCTCTCACTGAAGAATGCCACTGGCCTGCCTTCTTGGCTTAAGACAACCCCACTACTATGTTTCTTGCATCACACTCTAATATGAAAGGTTTGTAAAAACATGGTAAAATCAATATAGGTTGAGTGGCTACTTCTCTCTTCAACCTTTTAAACCCCTCAATAGCTGCCTTGGTCAATAAAAACTTGGTTGTCAACCCTCCTTTAATGGTCTCTAGGACTGGAGCACATATCTCACTGAATCTTCTAATAAACTTCATATAGAATTGGGCTAACCCATGGAAGCTCCTAACTTTAGTTCGTGTCTAAGGAGTAGTCCAATTCAATATGGGCTCTACTTTGTCCTTATCCATCTTCAATTCACCTCGGGAAACTACAAATCCTAGGTAGACTAATTCTTCCTTCATATAATCACCCTTTTCAAGATTGATGGTCACATTTTCTTCCTGCAACCTCTTCAACACCAATTCCAAGTGTTTCATAAGATCCTCCTCTTTTTTTTCTGAAAATGAGGATGTCATCTAGGTAGACAACTACAAATACACCTATGTAGTCCTTCAAGACTTCATTCATCACCCTCATAAAAGTACTAGGTGCATTGTTAATCCCAAAGGGCATAACTAACCATTCATATAACCCCTTTGTAGTCTTAAAGGATGACTTCCACTCATCACCTTATTTCATCCTAATTTGTTAGTAACCACTTTTCAAACCAGTTTTAGAGAAGCACTTAGCACCCCCTAAACAATCCATTAAATCTTCTATTCTAGGAATAGGAAATCTATATCTAATATTTATCCTATTAATTTCCCTAGAATCAGTACACATCCTCCACTTACCTCCCTCCTTAGGAGCCAACACCACTGGTACATCACATGGTCTTATGCTCTTTCTAATGAGCCCTTGGTCCAAAACCTCTTGTACTTTCCTAGCTATCTCCTTATTTTGCTCTGGTGTCATTTTATATGCATCCTTGTTTGGCAAAGATGTTCCTGGTACACAGTCAATCTAATGACTTGTCTCCCTCTTTGGTGCTAGTGTAGCTGGTGTACCCTCATATATTATGTCCTTAAACTAATCCAATAGTTGTTTCACTTCTTCTGGCATAGGTGCTTGCTTATGAGTCTCCTCCTCCTTTGGCGTCAACATGATTGCATAGCCAACTCCTTCCTCTTTCATGTCCCTTAGGAATTCCTTCCCACTCATAAACAATGTACTAGTTTCTATCTTCTCCACTAGGTCTTCATCTATCAAAGACTAAATTTTCAAAGTTACCCCATTCTTATTTAAGGAGTACTTGTTCTCTTTCCCATTATGGACTTCTTCCCTATCATACTGTCATGGTCTGCCAAGAAAGAGATGTCATGCAACCATTGGAGACACATCACAAAGTATCTTATCTTGATACTTTCCAATGGTGAATTCTACCCACATTTTCTCATTTACCAAGATTTTTTTCCCCTTTTTTTATCTAGGTAACTTTATAGGGACACACATGTGGAATCTTGGTGAGTTTCAACTTCTCTACTACCTCCTCAGATATAACATTATCTGTGGACCCTGAATCAATGTTAACTTTGCACACTTTTCCCAATATCTTGCATTTCACTCTAAAAAGAGACCTTCTCTTCTTATGTTCATCTTTAGTGGGTGTCTTGATCAAGATTATTCTCAACATGAGATGCTCTCCCTTCTTCAAATCTAGGCTCACCTCTGATTGTTTAGAATAGTCCTCTTCTTGGACATAGGCAATCTTTTTCTTTCCTTGTAAAGCTAAGGGTTTTTCAGGACATCTATATGAAGGGTGCCCCAATTATCCATAGTTGTAACATTTCATGGAAGACAAATGAGAATTTCTTCCAAAACCCCCCGATCTTCCTCTTCCACTGTTATAAGAATCCCTTCCTGTATCGTATCCACCTCTATTTCTTGACTCATGTCTTTGTTCTGCATATTTTGAGTCACCTTGGCTCCTACTATCATTTACTTTTCCACTTGAACCACCTCTCTAGTCACCTCTATTTTTTCTACCCCTTCCTCTTCCTCTGGAGTTAGAGTCTTGTTTCATTCTAATTTTCTCCTCCACTTTCAAAGCCATTTGGACACAACTATGAATGGAGGTTAGGGTAAAAAGTCTGAGCTATTCTTGTATATTCCACCTTAATCTATTAAGGTACCGAGAAACCTTGATGCTCTCAATGTCTAGTATTCTTGATCTAAGACAAAGCTTCTAAAATTCTTTTGTATATGATGGCACATCTAGGTCCTTTTGCCTAAGGTTTTTCCTTTTCTTGTGTAGTTGAATGTCATAGTCTTATGGAAGGTAGTTCTCCTTCACCTTTTCCACCATATATTTCCAATTTTCTATGGTCTTCTTCCCCTCTTTCTCCCTTTCCTCTTGCAAAAACTTCCACCATGTGAGTTCTTGTCATCTTAGCCTATACTTGGCTATCTTTACCTTCTGTGCTTCTGTGATTCCATCACATTCAAAGTGGTTATCCATGCCTTCAATCCATCCCATAACCAACTCTACATCCATCTTACCAGAGAACACTTGAATTCCTTCTAGAGCCTTGCCACTCAATGCTTTAAGTTCCTTGATAAATGGTTCCTCACGTAGCGGAGTTTCAGGCTCTGGTTCTATCTCCTCCTCTATTGGTTTCTTCCCCTTATCTTTATCTTTACTCATCTGCTCTTTCATCTTGTTGGCTGTCTCTACAACCTCTTCCATCTTTATCTTCATTTCTTCCATTTCTTCTTCAAGAATCCTATTATTTTATTGCTTCTCTAACAACTCCCTTTCCAATTCGGCATTGGTCACCATGACGTTCTCTCCTATGGATTCACTCCTCTCTGACATATACCAATCAATCTCCCAAGCCTTTCAATTTCTCTGCTACCAATTTGTTGGGGATCTCCCACTCCTAGAACCTTCTTTCTCTCTACTAGACCTTTTCTTAGTCTTTCTTAAGGGTTCTATTACTACCCTAACTAGAGGATTCCTATTTTATTCTCTAACTCTCTAGGAGCTCTCCAACAAGTTCAAAATCACAGTAAGTCCCTCTCCATATCTCTACACATCCATGGCTTCCCTTGGTCACTTACTTTCCCAACTGTCAAATCCTTCGAGTGTTAGGATTCCTGACCTTCCTCAGATCTCTTTCAACTCCCCTATATCCAATTTTTTACATCTTTGACCCTAGTTTCAATCGGGTTCAAGATTTCTAGTTCTTAAGGCCTTGTAGCCTTTTAGGCCTAATTAGCCCTCATATTCACTAAAAAATTGGATTTTCTACCAAAATTATTTACACCCTTGCGAACTCATTATGGATTCCTTGTGGTTTTTTCCTAGACTCTATGATTTACAAGGTCTTAAGTCCCCACTCTATTCGTACATTGGTTTTCCAAGAAACCCTTATTTTCATGGGTCTTAGGGAACATGTACACAATCTGGTTTCTTGGCTCATTTTGATTTCCTTCCACAACTCCACTGAACTTCTCCTTGTATTTAACTAACAATTAATCACCTCTCTACATGCCCTAACCATTTATTGGGTTCAACCAATCCACTGAGCAAGCTTTCTTGCTACTGTTCCATACAAGCACCTAACCAGAATGAACTTGCACTCATCTAGGGCTTGATGCTAAAATTTATTCCCTTGAAAAAAATGACTCCACAACCTATATACACAATGTACATGGAGTCTCCTACTTAAATTTGTGTGTGTATTTTGTGGTTCCTAAAATCTGCAAAACAAGACTTCAATAATTCATTACATTATTGAAAAACATAGAATAATCCATAGAATTAAACACTAAAACTGACTTATTGCTTCCTATCTAAGAGGAGTATGAAGAATGAAATAATTTCCCTTAGATTATGCATTAATCAGTGACATAAACAACCTAGAATAGAAGATTTAATTGAAAACAAGCCTAAATACTCAAGAAATAGTTCATTTTAGTTCTAGAACTGAAGATTATAACAATGCAAATGAGATTTACACTAAAACACATTAATATTTCTAAGAATGAAAGCAACATAAGTTTACTTCTAAAATTAGGGGCCCATTGAGCTTAAAATTTATTTTATTTAGAGAAGAATTAGGTAAATGGGAGGTTGAGATTGAAAGTGGAAGAGAGGTGGAGATTGAATCTTTAGTGATCCATGTGAGATGATCCAAGTGATTTCACTCCCATTGGTTAGGGAATTGACTTTCCCTTTTGTAAATAGTAAAGTAATTTGAGGATTTATTTAATTCCTTTTATTAATTACTTTAGCCATATTTTGAATTGTTTTTATTTAATTGAATTATTTTTATTTAATTCAATTGTTTTGATTTAATTGATTTAATAGGAAATTAATTTGATTTAGTGATTAAAACAACTTAGGAGATTAAATTTGATTTAATGAATTGTGCCAATAAATTGAAGAATTGTCTTGACATAATTAGGGGTATGATCACACTTAGGGAAAATAGGGTCTATGGTCAGAGTAGACCAAATCAGGGTGGTTACATTTTCCCCTCTTTGAATAAATGTGCGAGAAGCGCATTGACTCAAAGAAAGTTTTGATCCTGACTTTAGAAAGTTTGAGAATTCCACACTTGATCGAACACAATGTCAAATGAGATTAGTCACACTTAATTGAACTAAATTGATATAATTGACTTTGAACTTGATCAAACAAAGGTCAATAATCAAAGATCTTAAAGATACCAATTCTAAACTTGGTTGTCATCAAAAAATTGATAATGCTGACATTAAACTTGATCGAATGAAGGTTAGTAAAAAGCAGGCAGGAGCTTAATAAGAATATAAGAAAAAGTAGACATAAGATATCCATCTTGTTAGAACTGAAGCCTTCAATCCAACAGTCCTGACTTAGTCAAGGGATTATCATGCCTTTAGTTTGTTTGATAACCAAGTCATTTTTAATGTTGTTTTGAGCAAGAATTTGATTGAATTTAGTGTGATCATGCCCCCTTGGGAACAAAATAGAAGGAAAAGAATAAATCCCTCTATAGGATGATGTATAAATTGAAATGATCGGTTGAATCAATGTAGAAGAATTGGAGAAATGAAGGTGTGTTTAGAGAAAACAAAATTTTACCAAGTTAATCACATTTAAATGCGAGTTTTGAGTCTGATAAAATGATGTCTGACCAAGATTTTGATGAATAATGTGCAATTTGATGATGTGGAATGTGAAAAAATGATTGCGTAAAGTTTAGGAATTATTTTCAGAACATATGGAGCAATTCTGCATTTTTGGTAACTATCATGAAAATTTTACTGCACTATGTAGACCATTGTCTGTGCATTTGATTTTGTTCCTAATTGATCAGAAAGAGAGAAAAATGAGTTTCAGTTCTCTGGGAGGAGTTTCGGAGCTCCTAAATAGCTCAAAAAGCCAAATATATAGGCCCAAATTCACTTTTTACTATCTCATTTTCACTTTTCACCTTAGTAATTTAGAGAGCTCTGTAGAGAAGATGGTGGTCCCCATGGAGAAGCATCATTTTGAGCTTGGTCATTGACATTCGCATCCAACTGACTACCCACCTCCGGTACGTATTCAAAAACCTATCTTGTGAAGTTTATAGTTTCCATTTTTATGCATTTTTGTTGAAGTTATAGCCATTTTATTTTTACATCATTTCTAGCATTTAGCGTCACATCCTGCAATTTCTATGTCATTTCCTATTTTGATCAAAAATCCCGTGTCACATCTTACAAATTCAGTATCGCACCCTGTTTTTGGTTTTGTATCACATGCAGTAATATTTCGTAGGTTTTTTTGGAAAGTGACAATGCAAGCAATTGTTATTTTTTCATTGATGTCAAACCTTAATTGGTGAGACTATTGTTATCTATTTGAGTATCATATCTATTGATTGCAAATAAAAGGGTACTTGATCAGTTGGCACTCTGGCAAAGTAATTAGTTGTTTATCTTTCAAAGATAGTTTTTCTGTCTGTTTTGTGCTGAGCAAGTTTGGCTTGTGTCTAGCAAGTTTGGTTTGTGCTGAGAAAAGTTGTTTGTGCCGAGCGAAGTTATTTGTGATGAGAAAGTTTGTTCAGTGTCGAGCACCAGTGAAATTGCCGACTGAAAATAGTGATGTTGGACAACTTACAGTATTTGGATTAATGACGAGATTTGAGATCTCTGGCTGGCTTAGTTAATTTTATTGGGATATGTAAAGTTAATTAGAGATTGATCCACATCATTTAATGTATGGGTAACCATAATTAATGCATGGTTTCAATATTTAATTAGAGACTACTTTGAAGAAGTAAATGTAATGTAATGATGGAATGATCCGTTGGATCTAACCTGACCTAAGATCTATGATCTTGATTAAGCAGAAAAGATTTATCTGACCTAGACATAGAGGTATATGATAACCTCAAGGGGTTATTCATTAAGTGTGCATGTGGATGTGGATGTAATAATTCATGTACATGTGTGTATGCAAGAGGATTGCATAGTTGATTTACTGATTGACATGACCTAGTAGAGAAGGCTGAATACAGAAGAAGAAAGTTGCATGTGTGATTGCTTGATGGATTTCCAAGCAGATCAGAAGATTGAAATGACAATCCAGGCCATCCAATAAGTTAGCATCAGAGCTATAATTGGATATGAATTTGCAAAGTAAGTTGTATGTATAAGATCACAACTACTGATTACTTTCTAACCATTACATCAGTTAAAATCCTTTAACAAGGCTGACCTAACAGTCAGTTGTATAAATCCTCTAACAAGGTGATATTCAGGTGGAATATTCTAAGTCCTCTAACAAGGCCACTCCTAATAGGGTGATTAAATCCTTTAACTAGGTCACACCTAATAGTATGTTATTGTAACCTTTAACAGTGTTGGCTCTTCACAGAGCTCACTTTAGAAGAGTGAAACTTGGTTGCATGTTACTGGTGGTTTTTCCCATATTGGGTTTCCATGTTAAATACTTGTGTGAATGCTTATGATTTGTCTTACTATTATGTTTCTACAAGCTAATTACATTAGACAGTAAACTGCCTAATTAAAGTTGTTGACATATGCTACTGCTACCGAGTAGATCTGAAATACAAAATTTTTTATTTGCTACATTTAGACCTGAGGATAACTGATTCACCCCTCCCCTCTCAATTATTCTAAATTTATTCTAACAATTGGTATCAGATCTTTGGTCTCCTAAAAATAGTTTGAAGTTACTTGGAGTGAAAGGATCAAGATGTATAAGAAGGAGGTTGTGAAGTTGAACAAAGATAACTTCCCTGCATGGCAGAGTTTGATGAAACTGCATCTGGATGGTATTGGAGATGATGCTAAGTGATTTATTGAAAATGACTATGTATCACCTACTACTCTCACAGTTGCACAACTAAGAGAAAAACAAGAGCACAATCAAGCAATGTTGGAGATTGCATCCTCATTGAGATATTTAGAGTTTGATGATATAAAGAGCTTCACAAATGCAAAGTAGATGTGGGATAAAATAGCAACTGTCTATGGTAGAGACACAAATGTGCTGAGAGCTAAATCAAAAATTCTAAGAGCTAAGTTTGATGAGATGAAAATGCAAGAAGGTGAAAATGTTAATCAATATTATGGTAGAGTAAAAGACGTTGTAAATGCCATTAGAGGAGCTAATGGAACAATAGACGAGAACACTATTATGAGCAAGGTACTGATAACTTTACTTTCTGTATATACTATTAAATTTTCTACAATTGAAGAACTGAGATGTACTCCTAACAATAATCTGAATCTGGAAAATCTAATAGGTAGACTCACTGCATTTGAAATGTCAAATTATGATAACTACAATCCATAAGGCATTGATTCTACTTTTAGATCACAGTTGGTCCTCAATAAATCTAAGAAAGGAAAGAAACATGTCAACAGTGATAGTGACACTACTGATGATGATCTTGAAGAACTTGAAGCACTTATGGCAAAAAGGTTGTCCAAAGGAAAAGGAAAATATAGAGGTAAACTTCCTATTATTTGTTTTTCATGCAATAAAGTTGGTCATATAGCTGCTAGATGTCTTGATAAGAATGAAAGAGATGAAAGAAAGGACAAAAAATACAAAGAATACAAAGATAGAAAGGATGACCGAGACTTCAAGAAATATAAGGATTACAAAGACAAAGGTAAGAAATCTTGTTATATTGCTGAAGAAACTTCTGACAATGATACTGACAATTCTGATGACAATGATATAGAAGTTGTTTATGTTGCAATGAAAGAAGATTCTGATGATGATGAGAAAACTACATTAATTTATTATAAAAGTAAAGGTGATCATTGGATCATTGACAATGGTTGTTCCCATCATATGACTAGTGACAAGGATAAGTTTGAAACCCTAAACCAATGTAAAGGAGGATATGTAAAACTTGGTAATGATGCACCATGTCTTATCAAAGGTAAATGATTGATTACCTTGACTGACAAAATTAGATGTGATAATGTGTATTGGGTTAATGATCTTAATTACAATTTTCTAAGTGTTTCACAACTAAACACTTCTAGTTATAGAGTTGAGTTCCATCACAGAAAAGAAACGTTCTATGACTCTACTGGAGAACTAGTTGGAAGTGGGGATTAGACTAAAGGTAATTTGTTCTATCTAGATTTATCTGAAGAAACATGTTTGTTTGCACAGTACAATGATGTTTGGTTATGGCATAAGAGGTTGTGTCATGTGAACTTTGATAACTTGGTAAGCATAAG
>MU224214.1:1324386-1346011 GCA_018584345.1 Thuja plicata
TGATAATCGCTTAAACCTATGAACTCAAAAATGGATTAAACCTGCTCTGATACCATGTTAAAATGGATAATCAAATTCGAGCTAGGAACATATTAATCCAAATGAGTTAGGAAAAAGGAAGATTATCGTGAATTAAACTATTCCTTAGAGCAAACACCAAAAAGAAACAACAAGGGAGACAAGAAGTTTTTGAAGGGGGAAAAGCGTAAAAAACCCCTGTGAATTATGAATGGGAAAAATAGCCACAGAGAGAGAGAGAGAGAGAGAGAGAGAGAGCTTTAGCTCATACAATATTTTGAAGAATGAGAGAAGAAGTGTTGTTTGTGAGGAGAAAGGAGAAATATCTCTATAAGTAGAGATGAGAGAAGGAGTTCAAAATGTAACTCCCATGAGAATGAATGCCACCATTCATAAGTGTGTGAGGCCAAGTGTGAGATTCCTCATAAGGAGGAATAAACTAAATTACAAATTACAATAAATATTTGTCCTCACTTATTCTACTAGAGGACAAAGTAGAATGAAGTGGAAAGAAGACAAAAGGAAATATATTAGGATACCCTGACTTATATCCTAATATATTAGAACAAGAAAGGAAGAAAAGATCTAACCTTGGTTTATAAATACACCAAGGAAAGGTTACAAATTCTAACATTACACTTGTTTATTAATGTGCTTTTAGAGAATGAAATGTGTAACTAGGTAATTACTTTGGTAGGGATAACAAATGAGGAGTGGATGGGTGATAAGAGGCTAGGATATTGTGGTTGATTAGATTGTTGCAACATAATGAAATGCATGGGGATAAAATGTTTTTGTTGGATGGTTAGATTTTAAATACTTTCACAATTCGCAATAGAGGCCTAAAGAGAATTATTTGTGGTTGGTTGTAAGTAGGAGTTAATTTTAGACGTTCGGAAAAAAGGAAGCACCACTCTCTGTCACTTTCAACCCAGCCAAAATAGTGAAAGTGACTCTTTTGGAGGGTTTTAAATTCCACCAAAAAAAAACCCTACTTACTTTCGATCGAAAGTAGGTAAGTACATTCGATCAAAAGTACTTACCTACTTTCGATCGAAAGTAAGTAGGTACTTTCGATCGAAAGTAACTCACTTCCAATCAAAATTTTTTATGTGTTCTGATAGAAAGTGTTGATGGGGTTTTTCTAACAGTTGGTGGGTCAGCTCTGCCAGAGGGTTGTCCGCCCTCTACGCAGAAGTGGTCAGTTTGTAGATTATGTAGATAGATGTATATACTCTGCCTTGCTTGATTTCCTATGGACATTGTTCCACGTTGTACATGTGTGTATATTTGTGTATAGTCTTTGTATATCCCTCTATTCCTATGTATATATCCCTCGGCCTTCATGTATATCCTTTTGGGTGGCTTGACAAGTTGGTCGAGTCACCTGTGTTGCTAGTTTTCTACCCATGAACTCATTTTGGGGTAGAAAACCACCTGTTTAAAACTTATCTCTCGGCTGGTTTCAAATAGGGAGTTTTCTCTCTCTTCCATAAACCAGTCAGACCCTCATTTATGTCCCATGTGCACAATCAATTCCAGCCAAGTGGCCTTCACTTTTCATGCGTTCAGACAGTTGGCTCCATCGTCATTGCCATAACTTTTATTTAATACCTACGCACATGGCACCCACATGGGCTTGATGACTCACCTTTTTACATGTCCTCACCAACAGTTACTTCTTCGGGCTCCGGGTCTCCTACCATCATCCATCCTGTGTCTTTACCAAGTGTGATAAAATCCCCAGACCCAGATTTTTAATAAAAATCTTAAGTTTGTGATGCGTTTGCTTTTCGGTTATTTTTGAATGAAACTAACTTTTCAGGAAAAGCAAGCATCACGATGGTAAGATCTCTGGACCCTGAAATATTTATTTTGATTAATGTGTTCTGATGGTCGCTTTGTCTCACAGGTTCCCAGAGTTCATTTCCCAAGCATGTCTAAAGCATCCACATCCTCTCCACCCAGAAGTCCAGAGCTACCTTCTGCGACAGCCACCAGGGCGGCAGTAAAGTCTAAAATGGAGAAGGCCCTGGAGAAGATGCCCCTGACTATGAAGTTCATGCAAGATAATGTCATTATGGGCTCAAAGATCGAGTCCAAAGTCAAACTTATACCCGACACCAGCGTTGAAACATGGCCTGAGATGCAAGCCTTGGTAAAAATAATGTATATCCAGTGACAGGCTGGAGATCAGCTAGCAATCAATGTCGGGGACTCCAGAATCCTCAAGGAAGCTTATTTCCTGTGCTTCGTGTAATCTCTAGAGCTTATCTTGACACTGGCCACCAACTACAATTCTTCTATTTAGGCTGCTATGCTCACGGCCGCAAAACCAACTGGATACCCTACTCCTCTGGTATCCCTCAACCCAGTCACATTCCAGCCAAGTCTAGGAATCCCACAATTAACCAAGGCCTCAGTGGTTAAAAGGACTGATGCCTTGGCCCAATTCACACAGTTGGAAGATGTTGCCCAGGTATATATGAATACCCATTGGCTCAAGGTTCCATAGAGGGACCCCAAAACGATGAAGATAGAAATTCCCTGCTCTGAATTCAAAGAGAGCATTCAGATGGGAATGATAGCATTGGCCCAGGTCTTTGGGCAGCCTTCCACCTAGGAGTTTGCTAAATGGATGTATTACTTCCTCCTTGGCATCTCCACCAAGGGAGGATACTTTGACTGGTCAACAATAATTTCTAACCATGTCGACTCCCAATTCCTTCAACTAAATAGGAAGAAGAAATTCTACATGTCTTCCTATGTTTTTGAGGCCCTGGTGCAACAGATACCCCATGCCCATAGCCTACTTATAGACGGTATGCTCGGGATTGACCCAAGACAAAAGGCACCGTGGGACCATTTCCCACAAGTTCAATGGGAGGCTAGCTTCCCCAGTTTTTGCTAGGTAAATGATGCATTCATTTATTATCATCTGCTCACACCCACCCGGGACGCAGAATACCGCCTATCCTTAGAGGCGATGAATTTGGTCCATAGTTATGGACATTATTACATCCAGTTCCAAAAGCACACCTACATTAGGGTCACTGGCTTCTCTGGGGAACCCTACTTGTTGCCCAAACACTGTGGGGACAAGATTGTGCTCTTGGAATACTGCAGGCAAATAATGGAGGTGCATGCCCTCTTTGCCTTGAAAAAGATACCCAACATTCCATTCCCAATCACCTATGGGAACTACACATGTAGCTTGGCCGCCACAAAAGGAGGCGGACAATGAATTGAAAAGTTACAACTTGGGAGAGTTTTATTTGGTGTGAAAAAATTTTGATCCGCATGGAAAGATTGCAATGGCACTGCCCCAGGCTTTAGAGCCCCATCACATCCATATGGAGGATTTCTAGGTAGATTGCCAAGATGATGTGGAGGTGTGGAGTAGGCACTATGTCAGGATGATGGTCGGCATGATGCAAAAGTTAAAGCTCTGGATGTTCTTGGAGGATTTCTCAGATGCCGCCCCCACTATCGATCCCCAGTACAAGGCAAAGGGGATCGATACAAGGACTCTTCCACCAGTAAACTAGGATGCCCAGGAAGGACCCACAATTGAAGAATTCACTCAAGAGGTGGTCGAGCAAAGTCACGCCTATTTCAAAAAGGTGTGCCCCGAAAGCACCCACCGAGCAGCCCAGCTGACACCAAAATTGACTCTGGGGGCCGGGACTTCTTCGCAGAGAGATGATAAAGGTAAAGAGATAGATACAACCCCTCTTGTGCAAGAAGTCTCCATCAAAGAACAGATAAAACAATCAGTGGCAACCTCCCAGTAGATGAGGGATAAATTAATAATGTGGCTGGCCACTCCACCACTCATGGCCAGGCCAATTCGTCCCTCTTCCTCCCTATCACTGGTAGCCTTAATGGTACAGGAAACTGGGTGGATCCCATGGAAGTGGTAGTAATAAGAGATGTGGGGCCTCCTTTGGTTATTTAGAGAAAGAAAAGGATCAACAAAAATCCTAAGGCAGAGTTGGGGCTGGGAATGTCCCAAGCCCAACAAGTGGAAATCCTCTCTTGCAGTTCCCCGGAGCCAGAGAAGGAAGTAGAGCCTGTTGAAGTCCCATCCAATCCCCCTCCATAGGAAGAATTTGATGATGTATTTGCAATCGACGAGTTCAGAAACTTGCAGGGGGACAATAGACAAGCAGGGACGGAAGTCCCAAGGGTAGAACAGGAAGCTCCTAAACAAGAGGCTGCACAGGAACAAGAAAGGAAGGTAGAAGACGAGTCAGAGCCAGAGATTGCCTTTGGGGCTCAAGCGATGCAGGGTCCAGGAATGGACTAACAAAGGCAAGGTGAACAATTGGCATCTATTGGGGGAACTGGACCTTCGCAAATAACCGTAACCCCAGCTGCCACGTTCCAGGGGCCACTCCCGGGAGCAACCTTTGGACAAGTGATTACCGTGGCCCAAATATTAAATCTTGGCCCAACACTTCCCCTACTACCAAAAGATGTACCAACAAAGGAAGATGCCCTAGCAGTAGAAGAAGAGAAACAGGAAGAGCACTATAAAGAAGAAATCCCCGAGGAAGCTTACCAAAGTCCAGATAAGGTAGTAGATACAGAGGACAAGGCTGAGGAGATGGAGGTTGGTGAAGAAAATGTTGCTACAAAAGAAGAACACACAGGGAGAGGGATGGATGAGGTCCACGCCACTAAGGAGCAAAAGCCATAGGACACTGGGGAAGAACCAAGGGAACAGATTCTGGTAGGAAGGCTACCCCTACCACCTTAGTGGTTTATAGAGAGTAGGAAAAGAAAAGCTTCATCCACTCTCATAACTCCTCTCTCCCTGGCCAAAATGATGGCCCAAGTCCAGGCCCCACAAAAGGCCAAGAAAGCCCAGACGGTTCATACTCTTCAAACTGGGCCGAGCGGAGAAATAGTTGCCATTGTGGCAACACCTCCCCCAGGCACCGATGAAGCATCGCGGAACCCAGAGATTACAACATTACAGAGGTATCACTGGGTAAAACGGGAAAGTAGGGTGAGGTGGACTTGCTGAAGGAGGCAGCTAGGGCAGTGGAAGCTCGTTATGAGAAAGAAGCCCAGAGGCTCAAAGCAGAAAAGGCAAAAAATGCAAACCTTATAGGGTTGCTCATTGATCTGACTTGACCTATCAATGTCACTCCTCTGGAGGCCTCCACCTCTGAAGATCTACCACAGAGTGACATAGATTCCCTGCAAGTAATGAAGAAGAAAGCCTGGGTAGTGGACGAGTGGGTCACCCTACAGGTAGGAAAAACCTAGCGTTTCCTAGTATCTACCCTCCCAGATTTATATACAGCTCGAAATGTTATACACCAAGCAGAGACTCTTATTGACCTGTGGGAGGGTGATATTGAGAATTATCAAGCATGGAAGGTAGAGCTTGAGGAACTCCTTAGCCTGGGAGAGGAAATAATTTTTGAATCAAGAATTCTAGGGGATGAATCATTTGATTTTGTGAGGACCCAACACTCCAGACCTGACCTCACATTAGAGGTAATCAAGCAACTGCTAGGGTCTTTGCAAGATAAGATCAACGCTGTGAAATATTCTTTCAATTTATATAAGTCTTTTGTAATAAAAACTTTCGGGGCCGATCCCCTCAGCATAGATACATGTACCCCAGAAGATTCATTTTTGGGGAGTTTTGATGAAATAATGAAGTACCAGTATCAATCCCCAGAGGGGATTGATGGGGCCCAGATGACAAAATTAACTCACATGGTACTTATTGGCCATGATGCGAAAAAAATGGCCGATGAGTTTAAAGGGAATGTTCTAGACTTGGGGGAACAGATTGAAGTGGCTAAGTACTGAAGGGCCAGCCTAAAAGATATTGACAAGGATGGCATCTCCCGCCTCCTCCAGGATTTTAATGATAATAAGCAACCTTGAGCTTTCTCCAGAGGCCGGGGAAAATTCAAATGTTGGGTACTCTTTATTCTTTTGGGGAGGTAAGTTCCTAGATCCCGGAGTCCCAAATCCAAAATTTTGTGTTCTTTCAAGTGATCTGTGTCCCTGTCCCCGAGGCCGACTGGTCACTTTCAGAAGTGGTTAATAAAAGCTGTCAGAGGGTGGTTGGCTACATCAAGGAGGAGTCAACTCAATGGTTGGTCTTTCGATAGGATGGTCTTCTCTAGGCGCCACTTAAAGGTACACCTAGCGCATTGGAGACAGGGCACCATATTTTCCATTTATGAGGCATGTAACCTCGATTCTCAGGGGACCTACTTTCTTCCTTCTCCTTCTTGGCTCTCCTCTCGAGGCTAATTCTTCTGCTATATATTCTTGTCTCATCTTCTGACATGACATACCTATTCCGTCTCAAGGTCTTTTGTAGGGTGGCGCAGGTATTACCGGCCCCCAGATATTATATTTTATTGAAGCATAATATAAAATAGGGTTAGGGTTAGAAGAGAATTGTATAAATAGTGAGATCGGTCCATTTCCAAGGGTCGGTGAAATTGATGATTTTGTTATCCACACATAATAGAAAGGTGATTTTTCATTTTTAGTTGCAGAGCTCAATGCTCCTTTGTTCTATTTTCAATAGTTAGACACTCCCCTAGAGCCTTCATTGTACCATGCACTAGTGCTTGCTAAAAGAGACATTAATGAAGAAGGAAGACTTCTTTGCAATGATGTTGTTGGCATTCCTGCTTCTGAGTTAATGGTATCTCATGTTTTATGTTCTTTATGTCTTCTACTCTGATATGTTAAAATAGATCAACGACCTCTTTTCCCTCGCTACTGATGAAATTCTAACTCATGGTTGTGTATTTCTTCAGTATTTAGTGTAGTATGTCAAAGTATTATTGATGTTCTAGACGTTTAAACATGACTATAGTTAGATGAAGTATTTCTAACTCTGCAGGATCTTTTTTTCATTTTATTTGCCAAGTATAGAATGCTAGGGGAAACCTTACCGTATTGAATCTCTGGAGAGAATGAGTTGAAGAAACCAGCTATCCCCCTTGAAAATAGTCACTTCTCCCAACCGAGCCCCATACCGTCTTGACCCAACACCTAGGTTCTTGAAGGGCTAGGGAATTCAATTTCCCCAGACAACCTTTGCAGGCGGAGTTGGCCAGTACCCCCGGTACCTGGTGACAACTTATGACTGTTGGCAGACCCGCTCAGCAAAACCCCATCAATAGAAACTGGCGCTAGAAGGAGGGCATGAACTCATCCCCCTCCTGAGATTCTGATCTTACACTTCCTAAGGGTTCCCCAAGTTATATTTTTAAGAGTCAAGCCTTCAGCGGGATTGGGTCTTTCTCCCCAGAAAAATTTGAAAGAATCCTTAGGTCTGCCCTGAACCCTGAAAGGTTTGTCAAACTCAAGCCTCCTGCTCGAAAGAAATGGACCTTGAAAATCATACCAGCCACTATTGTTTGGGGGTCTAACATACCTCAGAATACCCAAACTTCTCAGGCAATCCTAGGAACCAGTGCCCAAACTACCCAACATATAGTTCCCCCAATGGTCGCATATTTTGAAAACATAAGGTCCCCAATGGAAACTTTTCCAGGTGCAATCAATGACTTACCCTCTCAGCTGGAGAAGATCTGCCCACGATATGAGCACTTAGGCTCATGGACCGCAGAAGAGCATTTATAGGCATATAAGGATGCCATGAACTGACACTGGATCCAACATGAAGATGTTGTGACTCGTATGTTTCCCTTATCTTTAGGGAAAGGTGAGTTGAACTGGTACCTTAACATTCCCACCAACTCCATAAATAGTTGGTGGGACATGGAGGACGCCTTCTTAGCTTCCTTTCGCGTACATGTGGACCCAGCCTAGTCCCATAGCCAGTTCCTCTCCACTAGGAAGGAACCCAATGAACCTCTTGTAGCATTCAACCATAAGTTTCAGCGCGCCCTAAAGCGGTGCACGGGCCCTTTTATTCCATCCCCAGAAGTGACCATATAGACCTACCTTAACGCGATGGACCCTTTCGTTGCCACTCTCCTTTGGAGAAAAACCACTGTGGGCGACCGGGACACTTTGGCAAAAGTTTACAACCTAGCTTTCAAATTGTCCCATGGTCTCAACAAATCCCTAGGCGGGATTGGGCAGAGTACGCCTTTCAACATGATCCCTGACGGAACTGCATATGCCGGGGGGTACAACCCCAATCGAGCAATGGGTGCCCCCTCGATGGCGGTGAATCCTCCGCCACCACTGATAGACCAGCAAGCCCAGTACGTTTACCCAACACAGACCCAGAGGGTGCCAGGTCTAGAAACGTTTCCTTGGAATCAGCCGCAGCAGGCACAATAGTCCCAGACACAACCATACGGAGTGCCCTTCTTTCAGTCATCCGTGATTGGAGGATTCTCGCCCTCAACACCGGCTAATACTACTACCTTCCTGGGAAGCCAACAACAACAACAATAGTCACATTATGATGCCAACGCTCAGTTGACCACCGAGGTCAAATCCCTCTGACAAATGTTGTCTACCTTAACTGTGGACATGGGCCAACTAAGGGCGGGATCCTACGCACCCTAGAATTCTAATTCCCAGAGGGGAAACATTTTCTCTGTCCAATGAAACAACAACGTCAGAGGAAAAAGCTTCAACAACAGGCCTAGGCCCAATCAACAGCAATGAAATAATAACGCGAACACTAGAGGCCCACCTTTGAACCAAAATGCCAACCAAAATGGTGCTGGATCGTCACATTTCACACTAGTTGCAGACTTCCAGCCCATGACTAATTGGTGTAGATTGCACGACACGGGTTCACACAATGAGGTGAATTGTGCCACCTTGGAGAAGGTCATCATGATCTCCTAGCTAGACAGGCAATAGTCGCATGATACCACCCCTCCAGAGCCTCCTGTCTAAGAGCCAACCCACACCGCCTTCACTTGTGACACCATCTTCTTCGAAACTTCCAGGGAGGATGAAGAGGAATCCAAATTGTAGGGATTCTTTGATGAATCTATTTCTTCCTTCGAGGCCAATTCCTTTACCAACCTATGGACTCCATATCATATTCAGAGTCAGGTTGGTAAAGGACCAGCTTACATGCCCACACCTCCTATTAAAGACACTCCCTCTCCCTGGAATAACATGACTGATCGACCTGCTCCCCCAAAAGGTCCTAGCTCTAACCAAGCGAAAGATCTAGCTAAGGAAAATCACCAGTTCTTGGGAGGAAGGTTTGACATTACGAAGGTGTTAGAATAGATCACCACCTCCATGACCTTGATGGAGGTTTTGCTAAACTATCCTGAGCAGAAGAAGTCTCTTCTGAAGCTCCTGGGGAACTCGGAAGCCGTCAGCCACCCACCTAAGACAGTCTCATTCGAATATGCTAATGCGGCCATCTTTCAAGGGAACAATGAGGATCCCCCCTTCCTACTAGGCCTGAATATCCAAGGAAAAAATATACACAATTGCCTGGTAGACTCTAAAGCTTCGGGTAACATCATGCCCTTGTCCATTTGTTAGAAGCTCAGATCCCATCCCACCCCATCTAATGGTGATGTGATCCAGCTAGATAAGACTGCTATAAAAATGGTGGGGGAATTGAAGAACATCCGGATATAGCTTATCTAGGATCCCAAGATAGCTAGCATAATTGACATCCAAGTGGTGGACAGCCTAGAAACTTACGGGATGTTATTAAGTCAGAACTGGTCTAAGTCTTTGAATGGATATTTTTTGACTGACTTCACCCATTTATGGCTTCCATGGTAAGGAGAATCAAATAAGATCTAGGTCAACATTGAACCCCAGATGAAACAAGCCATTATCGAGGTTGGAAGGGTCAATGAGGTCTTTTTCTCTGAGACTTCCCTGGGGGTGTACCAACCCTTTGAAATCTTAACATTCAATTTCATCCCCGGAGAGGATCCCGCAGTGCTGCAGAGATCCCAAGACCTAGAAGAAAAGATGAGAGTTGAGATTGACTCTCAAGGTACCACAGCAACCCTTGCCACACTCCTATCTAGAACTTGGTGCCGAGTACACTATCAAAAACATTCAGAGCTCGAGTGTGGGCCTTGTCTTTCGGTCGCTAACTGACACCTCGATACCTTCCAGAATAAACAATATGTAACTGATTCCCCAGAGCCTAGCGCTCCTGCGAGATGTGCTCCCCTGGTGCCATCTCCCTGGGAATCCCAAATCCAAACACCTCCAGAGGTAAATTTTACATCCATGCTAGTATTTTGGGAGGGAGCCCCTCCTAAATCTCCCAACAGCAATTCATAGACTACTCCCCTTCCCTAGCCCTAGATTATGAATAATGACTTATGGACCCTCATGTTTGATGGGTCCCAATCCAAACAAGGCTACGGGGCTGGGGTAGAACTAATCAACCCATGAGGGAAGTCCTTCCTCACATCCTATAGACTATAGTTTAATTGTATAAATAATGTCACGGAGTACGAGGGTTTGGTCCTTGGATTCTTATTTGCTTTAAGGAAAGGTATCACCTGCCTCCGGGATCTGGGTGATTCAGAGTTGATTTTTAAACAAGTCCAGAGTCAATACACATGTCATGACAAAAGGCTGGCTGCATACCGCAACCAAGCTTGGAGCCTTATTGAATATTTTGATGCCTTCGGCATTGACCTCATTCCCCGGTGATAGAACTATGTCCCAGATGCCCTTGCCATTTCTGCTAGCACACTTGAGCCAATGGCCAGCTCGAAACTCCAAAGATTTTTAGTTGAAATGGTCCCCACCCCATCCATTCCAGATAATGTCACCCACTTTCAGGTTTTTGAGGACGATCAGCACATCCTGGCCTTCATGGCAAATGTTGGCATTTTTGAAAATCAGATAGTGAAAGAATGAGACCATGACGATACCTACTAACACCATCCCGAAGGGTATGGTTGCACTAGAATGAATCTTTGACTCAAACCCTTGGGCCTGGGAGAAGGTGTCATCATCCTTTGAGGGAGGAAAGTTTGAAAAGGTTAACATCGGCCAGCCCGGTGAGGAAAAGATGATTCACATTGGTACCTCCTGTTCCCCTGAGGAAATGGAGAAGATTCTCGCAGTTCTCTGAGAATACATCAACATAATTTTCTGGGGTTATGAAGACTTGAAAATATATGACACATCCATCATGACCCATACTATTCCCCTGAAACCTGATGCTAAGCCCTTTCGACAAAAGCAAAGACCAGTCAACCCCCTAATCGAGCCTTTGATTCATCAAGAGGTAGAAAAACTATTGTCAGCCTGAATAATCTTCCCAATCTGGCACACTACGTGGGTTGCCAACCTAGTCCCTGTGAGGAAGAAGAACGGTGAGATCTGCCTTTGTGTAGATTTCTAAAACTTGAACAAGGCCTCCAAGAAAGATAATCACCCTCTCCCTTTGCTAGATGAGGTGTTACAGATAGTGAATGGATCCCAGATGATGTCCTTCTTGGATGGGTACTCTGGATATAACTAGGTCATGGTTAAGTATGAAGACAGAGAAAACAACATTTACCACCAAGTGGGGAATATTTACATATAGGAGAATGCCCTTTGGTCTGATCAATGCAGGGGCTACATTTCAAAAGGCCATGGACATTGCATTTGAGGGCCTTGTGAATCGGTGCATAATCATCTATATGGATGATTTGACCATCTTTTCCTGGGACAGGCGTGATCATTCCGCCCATCTCGCTCAAATCTGCGAGAGATGTCGACGATATAGAATATCCCTCAACCCCAAGAAGTGCATATTCAGGGTCACTGAGGGGAATTTTCTTGGGCATATCATCTCCGAGAAGGGTATATCCATAGACCCTAACAGAGTTGAAGCATTTCTAAACTTACAAATGCCTGGCAGCAAGAAAAAGATGCGATCCTTCTTTGAAAAGATTAACTTCATCTAGCAGTTCATCATAGGATTCATAGAAATAGTCAAACCACTCAATGAGATGATGAAGAAGGATACCAAAATTGAGTGGAGTCCTGAAGAAAAGCGGGCATTTTCCTAGATCAAACAGATAATAACAGAAGAACCTATCCTGGATAGTCTGGACTACTCTCTTCTATTTTACATTTACTCCTTTGCTTTGCCGCATTCCACCGTGACAGTGTTGACTCAAAGGGTTGAAGAGGAGGAATGACCAATAGCTTTCATGAGCTCCCCCTTCAAGAATACCGAAGTCTTATATTCATCACTGGAAAAATAGGCCTTTGCTCTGGTTCACACTGTGAAGAAATTCTGGCATTATATTCTCCGGAGCAAAGTATATGCTATCATTCCAGACCAGGCTGTCAAGTCTCTGCTGATGCAGAGTGAATTAGGTGAGAGATGGGAAAAATGGATGGCCATCCTCTAGGAGTATGACTTAGAAATGCATCCCATGAAGATAGTCTATGGCCAGGGACTAAGTCAAGCGATGGCAGAAGAGACTCCCCACATAGAATGTCAAACTTACACAATGGAGTCCATCACCTAGGACCCATGGTATACCGATTTGGTATACTTGCTACTAAATAATAAATGCCCGGAGGAATTACCTCCCCACAAATGCCGTGCCCTACGGATGAAAAGCACTCACTTTATGATCAAAAACTCTGCGCTCTATCGTAGAAACTACGAGGGAGTGTACCTCTGGTGCATCGACAGAGACCAAGCTGTAAGAGTGATTAATGAATTCCACAGGCAGTTTGAAACTGGGCATGGCTTAGCCGACGTCACTGCCCATCAGATCCTTTAGGCCAGATACTATTGGCCCTGTATATTCAAGGATGTTTACACTCACATTAGGAAATGCCATACTTTCCAAACCGCGGCACATCATGAGCGTAACCCAGCTATGCCTTTACAACTAGTCTTCAAGGCTAGGCCCTTCACCCAGTGGGCATTTGACTTCATCAGGGAAATCAACCCCAACTCATCTGCCAACCACTGATACATTATTACTGCTACTGATTACTGCACTCGGTGGTCTGAGGCCATACCATGCAAAAACAACACGACAGATGTAGTTATCAAATTCTTAGAAGAAAACATCGTCACATGGTTTGGAATGCCCTTTGCTTTGGTGTGTGACAATGGTCTAGTATTTTCTTCAGCACAATTACTCAAATGGACCTACAATCGGAGGATCACTTTAAAGTTTTCCAGCAACTACTATCCCTAGGGGAACGGCGTTGCTGAATCAATGAATAAAAATCTACTTGAAGTGATCAAACACCTGCTAGAACAGAATCCCTGGGATTGGCATCAAAAGTTAAAATTCACCCTCTGGGTGGATCGCATTCGTGTTAAGGCTGCCCTGGAAACATCCTCATTCCATTTGATTTATGGTCAGAACCCTGTATTCCCAGTTAACTTACAGATCCTAGTTTTATAGTTTATACAGGAATTTAGCAATAGGGACAACATCATGGAGGTTCAACTCTTAAATATGATGCAAATGGAAGAACAACGAGACGCAGCCCTTGAACATTTCACGCATCATCAAGCAGTGGTAAAGTGATGGTTTGACAGAAGAGCCCAATACAAGGCTTTTCAGATTTCAGGATTGGTCCTATTGTGGGACAAGGCCTGGGAGAAGAAAGGAAAGCATACCAAGTTCCAACGGCTCTGGCTCAGACCATATCTAATCTCAGAAATCTGTGGGGCAAATACTTACCGCCTTAACACCCTTACTGAGGAACCTGTTGCATTGCCCGTTAATGGATAGTTTCTCAAACACTACTTTGAATAGGGTAAGTTTGTCCAAAGTTGTATTATATGTAAATCCCCCCCGCTTGTAAATATTTCCCCTGGGTGCCTCAGTGCGAGGTACCCTGTCTTGTAAATAGCCTTGTCAGCTGCCCTCTGGGGCAGGCCTCTTTTGGTGTTTTTATTTTAATTTTTAGTTTTCTTCCGGGGTCCTGGCATTTTGTTATGTCTTACAGGAACAGGGATGCTTCGCATAAACTATAGTTTTTGGTACGATGTCTACGACATGGTAAACTTTAGAATCTGTCTTTAGCACGGTGGAGTTGGCCTGGTCTCTGGGGTAGTTTCACAGGCTATGACACATTTTGAGAAATCTCCATCAGGTGTTGTTTTCAGGATTCTGGAAATCAGTGAACACAAGTAATATAAGGAACAAGTAATCAGACACATCGAGGGTAGATCAGTTGTACTAGTTGGTTGACCCAAGTCTGAAACTTTAAGGAATTCTTTTCAGGTCCAGATTTTTATCCCCTCTTCAAACATCTAAGTATAGGTGGACAGGTGAAAGAAGTACCACCATTAAAATTAGCTAAGCTCAAGTTTAATGGTAAAAGAAGTACCGCCTTCCCCACCTAGAAACAAACAAAATAATAAAAGAGGAAAAGCGGGACGAAACTCCAGTCTCCGGGGGAAGCGAGCAAATTGATGACTGGTTTGATGTAATTAGTTCCTCTTCTCTACTCCTCCTAGAGGTCATTGGCTTGATTTCCTTCCAAAGCACACATGACACCACTAATGAAGGGCTATGGACTGGATCCCATGTGGTTGGATTCTCTAAGATATGTTTCTCTTTTCCTGTTAGACGCTTCAGAAAGTGGCTTGTTCCAATTTTGCTAACCAGAGATTCTATAGTTCTCAAATTTGCTAAGGCATTTGTCCCAGATAGTCACCATTTGTTATGCCTGACATCCCCATCCCTACATTTTGTATGCAAAATGTTGGGTCCCCCTTTTTTCTTTTGTTTGTTTTTTCTTGAGGCTTTGCCTTGTCTTTTTCCCCTTTTGTTTTCCTTCTCCGGGGTTTTCTTCCCCGTTGTGGTGTTTTGTTTGTTTGGTTTTTCATCTCTGGGACTCTGGTCCTGGAGGTCGTTCTTCATTGAGAACCAAACTCTGGACTCTGGTATTCATCACCATGATTTTCTTAAGGTTATCGTCATGGGGAATCCTTGGGCCCGGAGTCTGGAGGTTTGCTTGTCTAGAGATTGCCGGAAGGAGGAGCATTACCCTTTTTACCATGGGTATAAATAGAACTTATCTATCACTTTCACATTTACCGTGATTAAAACCTTCGAGCACTCAGTGATTATAGAGTGATTTGCAGAGAGTTAGTGATAATCAGTGCTTAACACCTCCATCCTTCTCAAGCGATTGTGAGTGCTTCGTGCTGGCGAGTTCTGACTGTTTGATGATTGTAGTTGTTGTAGAGCTCCCGTGGTAACTCCTTCCTTTCCTCCACCTTTCTACATTCTCAGGTTGGTGTTTATGTTCCTACCCTTTTGTTTTCTTCTAGTTTTTTTGTCATCTTTCCATTTTGTTTTCTATTTTTCTGGTTTTTCCGCCCGTTGGTGGGTTGGCTCTGCCAAAGGGTTGTCCGCCCTCTGCACAGAAGTGGTCAATTTATAGATTATGTAGATAGATGTATATACTCTGCCTTGCCCGGTTTCTTGCGAACATCATTTCACATTTTACATGTGTGTATATTTGTGTATAGTCTTTATATATCCCTTCATTCCTATGTATATATCTCTTGACCTTCATGTATATCCTTTCAGGTGGCTTGACAAGCTGGTTGAGTCACCTGTGTTGCTGGTTTTCTGCCCATGAACTCATTTCGGGGCAAAAAACCACCTATTTAAAACTTGGCTATAGGCCGATTTCAAATAGGTAGTTTTCTCTCTCTTCCATAAAACTAGTTAGACCCTCATTTATGTCCCATGCGCATAATCAATTCCATCCAAAGGGCCTTCACTTTTCGCACTTTCAGACAGTTGGCTCCGTTGTCATCGCCATAACTTCCATTTAATACCTATGCATGTGACACCCATGTGGGCTTGATGACTCACCTTTTTACATGTCCTCACCAATGGTTACTTCTCCAGGCTCCGGATCTCCTACCATCATCCATCCCGTGTCTTTACCAAGTGTGATAAAATCCCTGGACCTAGATGTTTAATAAAAATCTCAAGTTTGTGATGCATTTGCTTTTCGATTATTTTTTAATGAAACTAACTTTTCAGGAAAAGCAAGCATCACGGTGGTAAGATCTCCAGACCCAGGAATATTTATTTTGATTAATGCATTTTGACGGTCACTTTGTCTCGCAGGTTCCCAGAGTTCATTTCCCAAGCATGTCTGAAGCATCCGCATCCTCTCCACCCAAAAGTCCAGAGCTACCTTCTGCGGCAGCCACCAGGGTGCCAGTAAAGTCCAAAATGGAGAAGGCCCTGGAGAAGATGCCCCTGACTATGATGTTCATGCAAGACAATGTCATTATGGGCTCAAAGATCGAGTCCAAAGTCAAAATTATCACCGACACCAGTGTCAGAACATCACCAGAGATACAGGCCTTGGTAAAAATAATGTATATCCAGTGACAGGCTGGAGATCAGCTAGCAATCAATGTCAGGGACTCTGGAATCCTCAAGGTGGCTTGTTTCCCATGCTCCATGCAATCTTTGGAGCGTATCTTGACACTGGCCACCAACTACAATTCTTTTGTTTAGGCTGTTATGCTCGCAGTCAAAGAACCAACCGGATACCCTACTCCTCTAGTATCCCTCGACCCAGTCACATTCCAGGAAAGTCTAGGAATCCCACAATTTTCTAAGGCCTTAATGGTTACAAGGACTGATGCCTTGGCCCAATTCACGCAATTGGAAGATTTCGCCTGGGTATATATGAATACCCATTGGCTCAAGGTTCCAAAGAGGGACCCCAAAAGGATGAAGATAGAAATTTCCCGCTCCAAATTCAAAGAGAGCATTTAGATGGGAATTATAGCATTGGCCCAGGTCTTTGGGAAGCTTTCCACCCAGGAGTTTGCTAAATGGATGTATTACTTCCTCCTCGGCATCTCCACCAAGGGAGGATACTTTGACTGGGCAACAATAATTTCCAAACATGTCGACTCCCAGTTTCTTCAACTAAACAGGAAGAACAAATTCTACATGTCTTCCTATGTTTTCTAGGCCCTGGCACAGTAGAGGCCCCACGCCCATGGCCTACTTATAGATAGCATGCTTGGGATTTGACTGGGACAAAAGGCACCATGGGACCATTTCCCACAAGTTCAATGGGAGGCCAGCTTCCCCAGTTTTTGCCAGGTAAACGACACGTTCATTTATTATCATCTGCTCACACCCGCCCAGGACGCAGGATACCATCTATCCTCAGAGGTGATGAATTTGGTCCATAGTTATGGACATTATTACATCCAATTCCAACAACACACCTACATTAGCGTCACTAGCTTCTCTAGGAAACCCTACTTATTGCCCAAACACTGTGGGGACAAGATCGTGCTCTTGGAATACTACAGACAAATAATGGAGGTGCATGCCCTCTTTGCCTTGAAAAAGATACCCAACATTCTATTCCTGATCACCTATGGGAACTACACATACAGCTTGGCTTCCACAAAGGAGGTGGACAATGAATTGAAAAGTTACAACTTGGGAGAGTTTTATTTGGCACAAAAAAATTTTGATCTGCATGGAAAGATTGCAACGGCACTGCCCCACGCTTTAGAGCCCCATCACATCCATATGGAGGATTTATGGGTAGATTTCCAAGATGATGTGGAGGTGTGGAGTAGGCACTACATTAGGATGACGGCTGGCATGATGCAAAAGCTAAATCTTTGGAGGTTCCTAGAGGATTTCTCAGATGTCGCCCCCACTATCGATCCCCAGTACAAGGAAAAGGGGATCGATACAAGGACTCTCCACCAGTAAACTGGGATGCCCAGGAAGGACCCACAATTGAGGACTTCACTCGAGAGGTGGTCGAGTGAAGTCACGCCTATTTCAAAAAAGTGAGCCCTGGAAGTACCCATCGAGCAGCCCTGCTGGCACCAAAATTGACTCTGGGGGCCGGGACTTCTTTGCAGAGAGATGATAAAGGTAAAGAGATAGATACAACCCCTTTTATGCAAGAAGTCCCCATCAAAGAATAGATAAAACAATCAGTGGTAGCCTCCTAGCCAATGAGGGAGAAATTAATAATGTGGCTGGCCACTCCACTGCTCATGGCCAAGCCAATTCGTCGCTCTTCCTCCTTGTCACTGGCAGCCTTAATGGCAAAGGAAACGGGGGTGGATCCCATGGAAGAGGAAGTAATAAGAGATGCGGGGCCACCTATGGTTACCCAGAGAAAGAAAATCCTCAACAAAAAGCCTAAGGCAGAGCCGAGGCTGGGAATGTCCCAATCCCAACAAGTGGAAATCCTCTCTTCTAGTTCCCCAGAGCCAGAGAAGGAAGCAGAGCCTGCTGAAGTCTCATCCAGTCCCCCTCCACAGGAGGAATTTGATGATGTATTTACAACCAACAAGTTCGAAAACTTATAGGGGGACAACAGACAAGTAGGGACAGAAGTCCCAGGGGTAGAATAAGCTCTTGAACAAGAGCCTACAAAAGAACAAGAAATGTAGGTAGCATAGAAGGAGTCAGAGAAAGAGATTGCCTTTTGGGCTCAAGCAATGCAGGGTCTGGGAATGGACCAACAAAGGCAAGGTGAACAAATGGAATCTTCTGGGTGAATCAGACCTTTGGGAATAACCATAACCCTAGCCGCCATGTTCCATGGGTCACTCCCAGGAGAAACCGTTGGGCAGGTGATTACTGCGGCCCAAACTTTAAATCTCAGCCCAACACCTCCCCTACTGCCAAAAGATGTACCAACAAAGGAAGAAGCCCCGACAGTAGAAGAAGAGAAACAAGAAGAGCAGTATGAAGAAGAAATCCCCAAGGAAGCCTACTTAAGTCCAGACAAGGTAGTAGATACAGAGGAAAAGGCTGAGGAGATGGAGGTTGATGAAGAAAATGTTGCTACAAAAGAAGAAGACACAAGGAGAGGGATGGATGAGGTCCACGCCACTAAGGAGCAATAGCTGCAGGACACCTAGGAAGAACCAAGAGAATAAATTTTGGCAGGAAGGCCACCCCTACTGCCTTAGTGGTTAATAGAGAGTAGGAAAAAAAAGCTTCATCCACTCCCATAACTCCTCTCTCCCTGGCCAAAATGATGGCCCAATTCTAGGCCCCACAAAAGTCCAAGAAAGCCCAAACAGTTCATACTCTTCAAACTAGGTCAGGCAGAGAAATAGTTGCCATTGTGGCAAAAGCTCCCCCAGGCATCGATGAAGCAACCATGGAACCCAGAGATTATAATGTTGCAAAGGTATCGCTGGGTAAAAGTGGAAAGTAGGGCAAGGTGGACTTGCTGAAGGAGGAAGCTAGGGTAGTGGAAGCTCGTTATGAGAAAGAAGCCCAGAGGCTCAAAGCACAAAAGGCAAAAAATGCAAACCTTATGGTTTTGCTCACTGAGATGGCTCGACCTATCAATGTCGCTCCTCTGGAGGCCTCCACCTCTAAAGATCTACCGTAGAGTGACATAGATTCCCTAGAAGTAATGAAGAAGAAAGCCCAGGCAGTGGATGAGTGGGTCACCCTGCAGGTAGGAAACACCCAAAGTTTCCTGGTATCCACCCTCCTAGATTTATATACGGCCCGGCATGTTATACACCAGGCAGAGACTCTTATTGACCTGTGGGAGGGTGATATCAAGAATTATCAAGCATGGAAGGTAGAGCTTGAGGAACTCCTTAGCCTGGGAGAGGAAATGATTTCTGAATGCGGAATTCTAGGGGATGAATCATTTGATTTTGTGAGGACCCAACACTCCAGACTTGACCTCACATTGGAGGTAATCAAGCAACTAGTAGGGTCTCTACAAGATAAGGTCAATGCTGTGAAATATTCTTTCAATTTATATAAGTCTTTTGTAATAAAAACTTTCGGGGCCGACCCCCTCAGGACAGATACATGTACCCCAGAAGATTTAGTTTTGGGGAGTTTTGGTGAAATAATGAAGTCCCGGTATCAATCCTTGGAGGGGATAGATGGGCCCAGATGACAAAATTAACTCGCATGGTACTTAGTGGCCATGATGCGGCCAAAATGGCCGATGAGTTTAAAGAGAATGTTCGGGACCTGGGGGAATAGATTGAAGTGGCTAAGTACCAAAGGGCTAGCCTAAAATATATTGATGAGGATGGAATCTCCCGCCTCCTCCAGGCTTTCAATGATAATAAGAAAACTTGAGCTTTCTCCAAAGGCCGGGGAAAATTCAAATGTTGGGTATTCTTTATTCTTTTTGGGACATAAGTTCCTAGATCCCAGAGTCCCAGATCCAAAATTTTGTGTTCTTTCAAGTGATCCGTGTCCCGGTCCCCGAGGCTGACTGGTCACTTTCGTAAGTGGTTAATAAAAGCTTTCAGAGGGTGGTTGGCTACATCAAGGAGGCGTTGACTCAACGATTGGTCTTCTGACAGGATGGTCTTCTCGAGGCACCACTTAGAGGTACACCTAGAACATTGGAGATAGGGTGTCGCATTTCCCATTTATGAGACATGTAGCCTCGATTTCCAGGGGACCTACTTTCTTCCTTCTCCTTCATGGCTCTCCTCTTGAGGATGATTCTTCTGCTATATACTCTTGTCTCATTCTTCTGACATGGCAGACCTATTCTGTCTCAAGGTCTTTTGTAGGGTGGCGCAGGTAGTACCAGCCCCCAGATATTGTATTTGATTGAAGCATAATGTAAAATAGGGTTAGGGTTAGAAGAGAATTGTATAAATAGCTAGACCGGCCCATTTCCAAGGGTCAGCAAAATTGATGATTTTGTTGTCCACACATAATAGAAAGGTGATTTCTCATTTTTAGTTGCAGAGCTGAATGCTCCTGTGTTCTGTTTTCAATAGTTAGATGCTCCCCTGGAGCCTTCAATGTACCATGCACTAGTGCTTGCTGGAAGAGACATTAATGAAGAAGGAAGACTTCTTTTTGCAATGATGTTGTTGGCATTCCTACTTCTGAGTTAACGGTATCTCATGTTTTATGTTCTTTATGTCTTCTACTCTGATATGTTAAAATAGATCAACCACCTCTTTTCCCTCGCTACTGATGATATTCTAACTGATGGTTGTGTATTTCTTCGGTATTTAGTGTAGTATGTCAGAGTATTATTGATGTTCTGGATGTTTAAACATGACTATAGTTAGATGAAGTATTTCTAACCCTGCAGGATCTTTTTTTCATTTTATTTGCCAAGTGTAGAATGCTAGGGGAAACCTTACCATATTGAATCTCCAGAGAGAATGAGTTGAAGAAACCAGCTATCCCCCTTGAAAATAGTCACTTCTCCCAACCGAGCCCTGCACCGTCGTGACCCGACACCCCGGTGGTTGAAGGCCTGGGAAATCCAATTATTCCGGATAACCTTTGCAGGTGGAGTTGGCCGGTACCCCCGGTACCCGATGACAACTTATGACTGTTGGCAGACCCGGTCAGCAAAACCCCGTCAACAAAAAGTAGGAATAATTTTTTCATGGGCCACGCTTTTTGGAGTGAATTCCTTCCTCCCAAAAAGTGTAACCCACTATTGTGGTATTACCCATATATATATATATGTGTGTGTGTGTGTGTGTATACATATATACAGATATGTATATATGTATATACATATATATACATATATACATACATACATACATACATGTATATGTATATGTATATATATATATATATATTTACATATATATCTATATATATGTATATGTATTATATGTATATATATACATGTATATATATATATGTATATACATATA
>MU224214.1:1346244-1356607 GCA_018584345.1 Thuja plicata
TGTGTACTCAGGTTGTATACAGCAGCTCCATCTTGGCAAAGTGGAGTATTGGCGCCGTCTTCTAGATGATATGACTATAGTAGTGTGGCATCCCTACTTTGATTTTGAGTCATTATTAGACAGGCTCCAGAGGCCTTATTGTTTCCAGAGCAAGTACCTAATTGGACATACCAGATATATCATTGAGAGATTCTTAGTGACATGTGTATTCATGCAGTATGGCCGGATGTAGGGTAGGTGCCAAGATACATCGGTATATGCATGGATTAGAGATGAGACACCACTGTGGAGTCGTCAGTTGGGTTATGAGACTGCTCAGAGAGCCATTAGAGATATGGTAGTAGTACCTTGGGATCTTCAGCCTGAGGTAGAAAATGCAGGTTGTTTAGATGGTTTACATGCTCAGATGCTACATTATCTATTTCCATGGTTCACATTGTCAGATGAGGTCATTCCATGGATTGAGGATCCATGGGATTATGATCCCACTGACGATCATCCTCTCCAAGGCTAAGGGGGAGCATAGTGAGAGAGAGGAGCTATGGGGAGAGATGGAGGCAGGGACAATGGGAGACATGGGAGAGATGCTAGGTGGCCTCCTCCTGACAGGGGACAAGTTCCAGATGATTAGGATGATGTTGATGATAGCGGTGGAGGTGAGGTGGGTGGTGGAGGGAGCACCAGTGGTAGTGGGAGGTAGACTCTCTTTAGATTCATTGCTCCCCAGCGGGATCCAGGTCCACTTTTGACCAGAGATCAGCAAATACAGAGGTAGCATGAGCAGGACACTCAGCCTGATAGGACATAGGATAGGTCATCTAGTTGAGATACAGGAAGACACTCTTCTGCTAGAGACAGAGATGCATTGTATGAGTGTGAGCATCAGTGAGAGCACCTTAGAGTACAAATTATGACTTTAGAGGCATTACTTGCACATAGAGATGCGCACCTTGAGCGGCTTAGAGAAGAGAGAGATAGGTAGGCTAATATCCTCAAGGCAGAGAGAGACACTTAGGCTCAGATAGTTATGCATCAGGGATAGAGAGCAGCTTATTATTTTGGTTTATATCATGTTGTGGTTCTACAGGTTCATAGAGCACTATCTTTTTCACACTTGGCTTAATAGTCTGAGGGGGCCATGCCTCCACCAGCTCCATTTGTTCCACCACCTCCTCCTCCTCAAGATCAGGAAAAGGGTGGGAGTCAGACCCGATACTGAGACCTGATACTACATATTGTCACATTTTTTAGATTATATTGTATATCTAGATCCTTTTGAGATCATTCTTTTGTACAATGACATTTATACATGTATATTTGATTCACCTGATACTCTGGTACTCTTTTGTAGACAGTTCCATGTTTTTGATACGATCCATATCTAATATATCTGAGATAGTTGATCTTAAGTTTTGATATGTTCATTGGTTCTCATACTTTGATAGATGTTTATATTTTGATGCACATGTGATTATGTTTTTCTTGGTCTCTTAATGAGTTATATTAGATATGTGATGACATCATTTATGCTCATTTGATTTACTACTAATATAAATGTGTTTCAAATGATACTAAGTGAATATGAAAATGAATGTTTTTGAGATTTTTATTTATGCAAATAAATGTATGGATGCACTTAGGATGTAAAATAAAATGCAATGCTTGAATTCTTTATTTTTGTCTTTTCCTCTTTCTCATTTATGAATGCAGAATGTATGTTATGGATATGCAACGACATTATTATCACTAATATTGATGTATGTAATTAACTTGGAATTCAGATGAATCAAGAATTTATTTTAAGATCAAGTCCCTTTTATGTTATTTTAAAATGATTCATGCAATCTTTAAATGCATCTACATGAAGACTCCTAGGACTATCGCTGATTTTGTATACATTGTAGCATTTTATCATCATTGGGCATTTGTTGTAACAGATATCACCTGATAGTACAATTGTCACCAATACCCAATGGTATCATGAAAGTATGAATACTATGTGTATTGGATGCAATGTCAGAAATAAAGTTAGGCATCAAGGCATAGAAGCCAAGATGACAAGTTAGTTATCTCCTTTTACTTTTAAGAATCAATTTTTGTTTAGGTGTAATGTAAGATATGTGACCCGTAATGATCATGAAAATTCATATCCTTGGGTACATCATGTAGCATACACCTTAGTGAGAATCTGATTTAGAAAATAGACAAGAAAATTGTTTCAACCTCACCATAGTTTACACATAACAAGGATCGATATATATGTGGCTATCCACTCATGTTGGAAGCTCTTACCATAAAAATCCAAGTTAGGTGAAATTTATAGGATCATTTGGAACAATCACCATACAAAGAAAACCAAGAAAACATTATGCCCCCTATCCTTTTGACTCTTTGTCTTTGAATAGATGTCATGGAGTTAATCGAAAGATGTAAAAATCACCAATTGAGAATCAATCAAAGAAAATTTATAATCGCTTAGGTGCCCCCAGTATGAAACATCATGGTAACATAAAAGAATCATAATCAAGCCAAGATCAAACTATGTGTTTAATTAGTATTGAGAAATACTATTGATTCATTTGTCAAGTGCAGTAGAGATTCATCAATATGAATTTGGAATATAATAAATATGTTTTCATGTCTGAGTATATATGAGATTAACTTTATCAACAATTGCAATCCAATGGAGTGTTTAGAAACATTGGTTGATTAAAGTGTTGAGAAACATTAGATCATTTTTTATTAAAGTGTTGAAAAACACTAGTTCATTTATGTTTTGGATTAAAATATTGAGAAACACTAGTTTGATGTATGTTATAGGTAGGTGGTGTTGAAGAAACACCTTTGTTTTTTGATAGTGATGTTTAAGTGAAAGTGTTGAGAAATACTATTGTGAGAGGCAAACCATCATAGAAAAGATGCTTAGGAGAACCTAGCAGATGCAAACTGACCATTCTAGCAAATATGCCCCCAGTGTAGAATGACTATTCTTAAGATGCAAATGCAGACAAATTCCAAGCAAGGGTAGGACTTTTGTAAGGAATCAGATTCACCAAATAACATAGGTGAAAGTATGAAGGTTTAGTGTCATTGATGTATTGATAGATAGAGCACAGATTTTGAGTGACGCCTTTTTTCCAGGTTTTCACCACTGGGCAAAGCTTTTTATTTTTGCTACCAAGATGCATGTTTGCCAAGTTTTCATCAAGGCACTTTTTCTTTTTCAAATTTTTTTTGCTATTTTTTATTTTTTTGTAGTATCAAGGCACTTTTTTGCTAGGTTTTCACCAAGGATACCTTTTTTCGGGACATTTTCCACTGTTTTTGAATTTCTTCACGATCAATTTTTTAATATTTTTGGTATTTTCTGAGATATTCACTGCATAGGCTCTACTAGCCAGACATTAAGTGTAGAACTACTTCAAATGTAGAGTATTAATGGGATTAAGAAGAATGTCTCCCTCAAGTGTATCTAGTTGATAAGTTCCAGTCCCAAAAGTTGCAGTAATGACATAAGGTCCCAGCTAGTTTGGTTCAAACTTTCCTTTCTATTCTCTGTTAGGTTGGTTCTTAGGATTCTCTTTCAAAATAAGATCCCCCACTTGAAAGTGTCATGGTTTGACCTTTTTATTGTACCCTTTTGACATGCATTTTTGGTACACTTTCAGATGATCGAACGCTTGTTGCCTGCGCTCATCAAGTAAGTCTAAAGAATTTACCCTATCAATGTTGTAATGTTCGTCAATAACAAGACCTTGTAAAGATACATGCAAAGATGGGATTTGAATCTCAATAGCTAATGGTACCTTAGCTCCATTGACTAGGGAAAATGGCGTGGCTCCAGTTGGTGTTCTAATGCTTGTTTTGTAGGCCCAAAGTGTCAATTTTAATTGTAAATGCCAATCTCTACTAGACTTACTCACAGTTCTGTGTAAGATTTTGAGAATGTTCTTGTTAGATGCCTTAGCATGTCCATTACCTTGGGGATAATATATTGAGGAACAATGTTGAGTAATGTCAAACTATGTGCAAAGCTCTTCGATGTCTTGTTTTTTAAATTGGCCCCCATTGTCTATTACAATTGAAGAGGGTATCCAGTATCTACAAATAATGTAGTTCAAGATAAACATAGCCACCTGTTTGCAAGTGCCTTTGATTACCAACATGGCTTCAACCCACTTCGTGAAATACTCAGTGGTCGTAATGATGTATTTGTGTCCACTTGAAGAATTAGGATATATTTGTCCAACCAAATCAAAGGCCCATTGCTGAAATGGCCAATGTGTTATGAATGGTATGAGTTCTCTAGAAGGAGCATGGATGATATTTCCATGTGTTTGGCATTTATGACATGTCTTTGAAAATTGAATATCATCTTTTTCCATTGTGGGCCAATAATAGCCTACTCTTAGCAGTTTCTTAGCTAGTGAAAAGCCATTTGAGTGTGATCCGCATACACCTTCATGGAATTCTTTCAATGCATATTCCAACTCTTCGTGTTGTAAACACCTAAGAAGTGTATCATCGAGACCTCATCTATATAAGTTATTAGTAATGAGGACATAACGTGATGCTATCCTAATTAAGGCACATTTTTCATTCCTTGATGAACCATCGGGTAAATTTTGGTCAGTTTGATAGGAAATGAGTTTGGTGTACCAGGATTGGTCCTGGGTGTTCAAAACACAAATAATTTGGTACTCAGGGGTATCAAAAGCTAGGTAGGATAGTTCTTCCACCAAGAAGTCATAGTAGAACTGATGTTCTTCTAATTGTAACATGGATGCCAGTGTAGCCATAGCTCTATAGCTTTATTCTTTGTTCATGGTATTTATTAGGATGTGACAAAGACATAGTACCTATTCAGGTCATCAACCAGTTGTTTATAAGGCCTCAACTTTTCATCTTTGGTCTGATAGTCTACATTTACTTGATTAATAATAAGTTGAGAGTCACCATACACATGTAACTAAATTATTTTCCATTCCATAGCCAATTTAAGACCATTCACTAATGCTTCATATTCAAAAATATTATTCGTGCATGGAAACATTAATTTGTATTCTTTGGGAATCTTGTAGCCTTGGGGAGTAATGAAGAGAACTACTCTAGAACCTTGATGCATGAAAGAACCATCAAAGTACATCTTCTATGGATGTTCAGTTAGATGTATTATTATTTCATCGATAAATTTAATTATCAGAGGTACATAATCTTGCAAGGGTGAATCAGCTAATTGATCTATGAGGACTTGTCCTTTAATAGCCCTTCTATCCATGTACTCAATGTCAAATTTGCTCAGAATTAAGACCCACTTTTCTAGTCTTCCTATTTATGTTTTCTTTCTTAAGAGGAATTTCAAAGGATCTATCTTTACAATGATATTTACTCTATGTGATAGCATATAATGTCTCAATTTCTATGATGCAAAGAAAATTTCTAGCAATCTTTTTCAATTATGTTGTAATTGAGTTCATAAGATACTAGTGTTATGTTGATAAAGTAGATTGCTCCTTCCTTTTTAGTTTCATCTTCTTGTGACAGTAATACTCCCAATGATGTATCCATAGCTGAAATGTATAGGGTTAATGGATTTCCATGAGTGGGTTTCATGAAAATAGGAGGAGTAGCCAGGTAGTCTTTTAATTTTTTGAAGTTATTTTCACAATGTTCATCCCATTTAAAGGTGACACCTTTATGTAGTAGTTTAGTAAAAGGTTGTGCCCTGTCTGTAAGTTGTGACATAAATTTCTTGATTGAATGGAGTCTTCCTTGTAATGTCCTCATTTGACTTATGTTGCGTAGAGGAGTCATTTCTAGTATAGCTTTAACTTTTTCAGGGTCCACCTCAATTCCTTTTGTTGATACAATAAACCCTAGAAACTTTCTTGATTGAACTCCAAAGACATATTTCTTTGCATTAAGCCTCGGTTGAAATTTCTCCATGCAATCTAATATATTCTGCAAGTCTTCAATATGACTAGTCCTTTCTTTTGATTTAGCTAAGGTATCGTCCATGTAATCCTCCATATTTTTATGTATTATATCACAGAATATGGTAGTCATAGCTCTTTGGTATGTAGCACCTGCATTCTTTAATCCAAACTACATAACGTTTTAGCAAAAATTTCTCCATGTGCATGTAAATGCAGTCTTCTCTTGATCTTCAGGAGCAATTTTAATCTTGTTATAGCCCGAGAAAACATTCATTAATGAGTACATTTGATAGCCTGCTATTAGATCTATGATCAGATCAATGTTTGGTAGTGGAGAATCATTTTTAGGACATGCTTTGTTTAAGTCTCTAAAGTCACTATAGATCCTGATAGATTTATCTATTTTTGATACTAGTACCACATTAGAAATCCATCTTGTGTAAGTGACAACTCTTATGAATCCAACTTTCAGTAATTTTTCTAGCTCTTCTTTAACCAGTAATGCAACATGAGGGTGCATCTTTATTAGTTTTTGTTTCATGGGTTTGATCACAGGAGAAATAGATAAATGGTGCGTTATTAATTCAGGATCTAGTCTAGGCATATCTGTGTAAGACCATGCAAATTTGGTCTTTTTCTCTTTCAGGAACTCGGTGAATTGTATCTTCTCCTTGTCTAATATGGATTGTTCTAGGTGAACAATATGAGGAACTTTAGCTATGCCCAAGTTAACCGGTTGCATTGGTTCTACCAAAACTGAAGATCTTTCTTGAAATTTCTCAAGGAGGATATCAAGAATCCCATCTTTTGGCACCTCTGGGATGTTTTCACCATCAGATACATCTTTTATTTTTACTTTTTTAGAATATGACACTTCCTGGTAGGGAGAAACTTAGATACCTCAATGAGTTGTCTTGAAATCTTCTTAGGTCACTCCTAGGACCCTTATGGCTTCCTCAATCTACCCTCAAAATCTTGGAAAGATTCAATTCTTTCCCTCTCCTAAGAATCTTCCTATCTTATTAGGTTCCCCATCCTTTGTTCTTTGCAAGAACTCCTCTCAACTATACCTCCCAAGCCCTAATGATTTTTTTGGATTGTAGGAGGGCCAAGGATTCATTCAAATTCAATCTTGAATCCCAACATGGGTCTTAAGTTTCCAATTTAGACCATTTCTCCATCGCTTGCCAATTTCTTTTAGGCCTTGTAGCCTTGTAGCCTTTTTCTCCAATTAGGCCTCCTAAAAAGTAGGAATGCACATTTTCAGTGACAAACCCTCAAAGGACCCCCTAAATGTCTTTTGGAATTTTTCACCTACCACTCAAGAGCTTCAAGATTTTGGTGGTCTTAGGTCTCAACCCTATCCATACACCTTGTTTCAAAAATAGAGCTTTTTCTAGAATTTTAGACTAGTCCTTGGTCTTTGGTCTCAAAACTTGGTGACTTGGTTTCTTGGGAACTCCTCCTCATTCTTGAGTACCTGCACAACATATATCAATACATCCATGTCCATTTTGGCTAATAAAAACATCCCTCCTGCATTTTCCAAACACTTCTTCTTGGTCTTCCTAGTCGGGCTACAACCACAACTTGCCTAGGGAAAGACCTTAAAAATAGGTGCACACACTTCCAGAGCTCCAAATTCTATATTATTGAATCTCCATGGACCTAGTCTCCATTCCCAAGTGGTCATACATAACCAATGGTGCGAAATGGAGTTAGGTCCACATCTTTGCCTCTTTGTCAAAACTGGACAACAAACTATCTAAAACAAACTAATTTACAAAAACCAAAAGAAAAGTAATTACAGAGAAAAATAACTATTGAAATTGCTTTACAACATGCCCAACAATAGCATAAAATGATCACAATACTAAATCTAATCCATGCACAACAAGAAAAAGACAAATTTCTTCAATTTTGCTACTCTGTCATTCAAAACTCCTTGGCTCCGAAACCCAAAATCCGTACAATGACTTCCAACCATTCAATTTAGGGTTTTCCTTCCTTATATCCCCTCAACACACGTGCTTAACTCAGATTGTTTCCAAAAAAAATTAAACATATAAACCCCTAAGACAACCAAAAATGTTGTTAGCAACTTTTAAAAGTTGCTAATATTGCATAGCAATATTTTGACATCTTTTACATATTTTCAATTTTCAAGTGTTTTAACACTAATCTGACCTAACTAACACTATTCAGACCTCTTAGGGTATCATAGCACCCTAAAGACAGGAAAAAAATCACCTTTCCACTTGACCACATTATCAAGGACAATGTCATTAATGAGCCAAAATGAAGTACTTTGACCTAACAGAAAGCCCAATTAAACACTAATTCAAACCACACTTTGTCCACATGAAATTATACAATTAAAATTCCCTTCAGGAGTATCTTTAACACTTTCACACACCCAAAACAACATGAGACCACCAATCTGACTGGATTCTCAAGGGTGCTCCTGCACCAGACTACAATGGCTAAGAACTTAAGTCACCTCTGGTGATAGGAGCTTAGGATCAACTCCTTGCTTCTTGAAATTGTTATTAGCTACCCAAGTAGCTTCAACCTCTAATTTTCCCTTCCACTGAATGAGATGCTCCATATAAGTTCCCTAGCTAGTCTTCTTCTTCACCCTAGAATCAAGAATCTTTGTAGTTATTGGTGTTGGTGTAGGTGAAATCTAAACATCTTTTGTTATTTCCTTACTATCTAACTATGAATTAGTTTGTACTAATGTAGGCCCTTTATACATCACCAAATATTTCACATTAAAGAAAGGTGATAATGCTAAATCTGATGGCAAGTCTATTTTATAAGCATTTTGCCCATATTTTGCAAATATCTTGCAAGGACCTATCCTCCTCATTTGAATTTTGATGGGGACTCCTTTCTGCAATCTGGATTTGTTAAGGTGTACCATTACAAGATCTCCCATATCAAAATGAATATATCTTCTTCCTTTATCAACTTTGGCTTTCAGTCCTTGTGTAGCCTCTTGGAACTACTTCTTCACTTGGTCATGAACCTGCTTCATTGATTGAGTGAAGTCTTCTACATATGCACTCTTACCTTCCTCATGTGCCAAGTATCTTAACTCCAATACACCTCTAGGGTGTAGCCCATAAACTATTTCAAAGGGGATTTTTCCTGTTGTCCTATTAATATTGTCATTATAGGCATACTCTGCCTGTGGTAACAACTGATCCCACATCACTCCATACTCCTTTTTCAAGCATCTAAGGAGATTTCCTAGCACTTTATTAATAACTTTAGTCTGACCATCAGTTTGGGGATGGTAGGCTGACCCAAATGATAGGTTAGTTCCTAACCTTGTCCACAAGGTCTTCCAAAAATGAGCCATAAATTTTACATCTCTGTCAGATACTATGCTGATGGGTAAGCCATGAATCTGGACCACTTCCTTAAAGAACAATTGTGCAATATGACCAGCATCATGGGTGGTTTTTCAAGCAATGAAATGGCTCATCTTACTAAACGTATCTACCACTACAAATATGCTATCTAAACCAGTCTTGGTCCTAGACAACCCAACCACAAAATCCATACTAATGCATTCCCAAGGCCTATTAGGAATGGGTAGACGTTGGTACAAACCCACATTAGAAGAGGTACCACTAGCTTTTTGACATACCAAGCATTGCTCCACATACTTTCTAATGTCCTTGTGTATCTTAAGCGAATAATAGAACCTTTGCACTAGTTCTAGTGTTTTGTTCAGGCCAAAATGGCCACTTAAGCTCCCATTGTGCTTCTCTTGTATCACATTCTCCCTCATAGATCCCTTAGGGATACATAGCTGTCCTCCTCTAAATAAGAGATCATTCTGAATGGTATAGACTACAAATTGACTATGTAAATGGTTTTTTAAATCTTTACATACCTTGTATTCTTTTGAGAGGTCTTCATCTCCTTCATAGAGCTCTTTGAAGCTCTCTAAACCTATACTTTGTAGCTGCACCTCTTGGAATGTCAAGAGTTTCCTACTCAAGGCATCAACCACCTTATTCAACTGCCCTTTCTTGTTCTTAATAGTGAAGTTATAGGCCTACAAATATTCCATCTATTTGAGATGTTTATTGCTCAACTTCTCCTGAGAATTGATAAAACTCAAAGCTTTATTGTCAGTATAAACCACAAATTCCTTTGGAAACAAATAGTGCCTCCACTTCCTCAAGGATTTCACCAATTCATATAACTCTAGGTCATAAGAGGAATATCTCTTCTTAGCCTCATTTAACTTTTCACTATAGGATGCCACTGGCCTATTATCTTGGTTCAATACTGCCCCAACAATTATACCACTTGCATCACATTCAAGGGTGAACAACTTATCAAAATTTGGCAAAACCAAAATAGGTTGTGTAGCCACTCTCTTTTTCAACCACTCAAAACCCTTACCA
>MU224214.1:1356657-1371509 GCA_018584345.1 Thuja plicata
TGTATCTAAGACTGGTGCACATATCTCACTAAAACCTCTAATAAACTTCCTATAAAATTGGGCAAGCCCATGGAAGCTCCTTACCTCAGTGCTGCATGTAGGGGTAGGCCAGCTTAGTATTGCTTCAGCTTTTCTAGGATCCATCTTCAAGGTTCCTTGAGACACCACAAAACCAAGATAGATCAACTCTTTCTTCATAAATTCACATTTTTCCAAATTAATGGACAACTTTTCATCATGAAGTTTCTTCATCACAATTCTCAAATGTTGGAGGTGTTCCTCCTTTTTCTTGCTGAAAATGAGGATATCATCAAGGTAAACAACTACAAATCTTCCTATGTAGTCCTTCAACACTTCATTCATCAACCTCATAAAGGTGCTTGGGGCATTGCTAAGCCCAAAGGACATGACCAACCATTCATAGATCCCTTCTGTAGTCTTGAATGTTGTTTTCCATTCATACCCCTCCTTAATTCTGATTTGATGGTACCCACTCTTCAAATCCAACTTAGTGTAGTACCTTGCTCCTCCCAAACAATCCATAAGATCTTCAATCCTAGGATTAGGAAATCTGTACCTTATAGTGATCCTATTAATTGCCCTTGAATCTGTACATAGCCTCCACTTACCTTCTTTTTTTGATGCTAGAACCACTGGTACTGCACATGGGCTAATGATTTGTCTGATTTGACCTTGGTCCAAAAGTTCTTGGACTTGGCTAGCTATCTCCTTGTTTTGATCAGGAGTCACCTTTTATGTAGCCTTATTTGGTAGAGATGCTCCAGGTATGAATTTAATCTGATGACTTATGGTTCTAGGAGGTGGTAACATTGCAGGCAACCCATCACTAAATATGTCTTTAAACTCCTTCAATAACTCTTGCACCTCCTTTGGTAATGGTGCTTGTTCCACCTTCTTTTCTTCACTAGGCTTAAGCATGATAGCATAGTCTGTTCCCTCTCTGTTCTTTACACCTTGCATATACTCCTTACCTCCTTGTAATAAGACATTAGATCCTGCTAATGTAGACTCCCCATCATCAATGATTGACTAAGTTTTATAGGTGACCCCACCTTTCTTGAAAGAATAGGAATTCTTCTCTCCATCATGGAATGTCTTCCTATCAAACTGCCATGGCCTACCTAAGAATAGGTGGCATGCATCCATTGGGAGTATATCACACAAGATTTTATCCACATATTTGCCTATTGAAAAATCAACCCATGCTTTCTCATTTACAAGAACATGTTGTCCCTTATTCAACCTTGTAACTCTATAAGGGTTTGTATGAGGTATCCTGGTTAGTCCTAGCTTGCTGACTACCTCCTCTAAGATGATGTTATCAATAGACTCTAAGTTGATGACCATCCTACAAACTTTTCCAAGTATCTTGCACTTCACTCTGAAAAGTGCCCTCCTTTGCTTAGCTTCTTCTTTGACAGGTTCCTTTATGAGAATCCTCCTAATCATTAGATTCTCCCCTCTCTGAATCAAGGTTAATTTCAGGATCTTTAATATTGTTGGTTTCTTCCTGGGCTAAGTAAATCACCCTCTTTTCACCATGTGAACTAGAAGCCTTCTTATGGCATCTATAGGCTGGATGGCCTAGTTGATTACAATGAAAACATTTCATATTTGCAAAGTGTGAGGCTCTACCTAAACCTCCAAATCTACCTCTTCCTCCACCTTGGAATCCTCTTCCCCTACTCATGATGCCTCTTCCACTACTCTCATTGACTATTTCAGTAAATTTGGATTCTCCTTGAGATCTATAATCACTGCCTCTACCAGCAAAGCTACCTCTATGTCATCTATTCTCTTTTCCTCTACCTCTCCCTCTCCCTATTGAGGTCTGATCATGTTTCCTCTTTCTTTTCTCTTCTATCTTTAAAGCCATCTGATAGCATTGCCTCACATTGATTAGGGTAGTAAGACTTGTCTCCTCTTGTATAGACAACTTGATTCCATTCTGATATCTAGCTAATCTTATGCTCTCATCCTCTACTATCTTATATATTAAACATAACTTTTGGAACTCATCAGTATATGCTTAGACATCAAGGTCTTTCTGCCTGAGGTTTTGTCTCTTTCTGTGTATCTGAAATTCATATTCATCTAGTAGGTAAGTCTGGTTCAACTTGGCTAACATACCTTTCCATGTAACAATAGGGTTCTTGCCCTCTTTCTCTCTCAGTATGAACATATTTCCACTAGGTAAGTGCTGGTCCCCTCAACCTAGACTTAGCCACTTTCAACTTCTGAGCATCTGTCACACAATCACATTCAAAGTTATTTCCAAGACTGTCTATCCAGTCCATGACTAGATCAGCATCCATTTGTCCACTAAAAAGTGGCACACCCTCCAAGGCTTTACCACTTAAGGCCTTGAGTTCCTTTAAGAAGGGTTCCTCTGGTAAGACCGGATCAGGAGAAGGTTCTTCTTCTTCTATGTCCAACTCCTTCTCCTTAGCTTCCTTTTCTTCTTTCTGGTCTACCTTGTCCTTCACTCTATCTTCCTTGTCTTGGACCTCTCCTAAGAGTTGCTCTAATTGGCTCAATCTTTCTCTTAGTAGTCTATTGTCCTCTTCTTGTTCTTAAACTTTCTTGGCCAATTCAACATTGGTCACCATCTTGCTAGATGCACTTGACTCTCCACTTGATTCTTTAGTCTACAACATCCACTAGCTGCAACACCTATTATCCCAAATCTTTAACCTATGCTTTGATACCACTTTGATAGGGAGAAACTTAGATACCTAAATGAGTTGTCTTAAACTCTTCTTAGGTCACTCCTAGGACCCTTAGGGATTCCTCAATCCACCCTCCAAATCTTGGAAAGTTTCAATTCTTTCCCTCTCCTAAGAATCTTCCCATCTTATTAGGTTCCCCATCCTTTGTTCTTTGCAAGAAATCTCAACTATGCCTCCCAAGCCCTAATGATTGTTTTGGATTGCAGGAGGGTCAGGGCTTCATTCAACTTCAATCTTGAATCCCAACATGGGTCTTAAGTTTCCAAGTTAGACCATTTCTCCATCGCTTGCCAATTTTCTATCTTTTTGGCCTTGTAGCCTTTTTCTCTAATTAGGCCTCCTAAAAAGTAGGAATGCACATTTTCAGTGACAAACCATCAAAGGAGCCCCAAATTTCTTTTGGCAGTTCACACCTACCACTCAAGACCTTCAAGATTTTGGTGGTCTTAGGTCTCAACCCTATCCGTACACCCTATTTTAGAAATAGGGTTTTTTAAAGATTTTTAGACCAGTCCTTGGTCTTTGGCCTCAAAACTTGGTGACTTGGTTTCTTGGGCACTCCTCCTCATTCTTGAGTACCTACACAATGTATATCAATGCATCCATGGCCATTTTTTCTCATGAAAACATCCATCCTACATTTACCAAACACTTCTTCTTGGTCTTCCTAGCGGGGCTACAACCACAGCTCACCTAGGGAAAGACCTTAAAAATAGGTGCACACACTTCCAGAGCTCCACCTTCCAAATTCTTGAAGCTCCATTGACCTAGTATCCATTCCCAAGTGACCATACAGAACCAAAGGTGGGAAATGGAGTTAGGTCCACATCTTTGCCTCTCTGTCAGAACTTGACAACAAACTGTCTAAAACAAACTAATTTACAAAAACCAAAAGAAAAGTAATTAAAAAGAAAAAAAATATTGAAATCACTTTACAAAATTCCCAAAAATGGCATAAAATGATCAAATTGCTAAATCTAATCCATGCACAACAAGAAAAGAACAAATTTCTTCAATTCTGCTACTCTGTGATTCAAAACTCCTTGGCTCCAAAACCCAAAATCCGTACAATGACTCCCAACCATTCAATTTAGGGTTTTCCTTCCTTATATCCCCTCAACACACATTCCTCAATCCTTGTATGGGTTCCAAAAAAAATTAAACATCGAAACCCCTAAGACAACCAAAAATGTTGTCAGCAACTTTTAAAAGTTGCTAATGTTGCATAGCAACATTTTGACATCTTTTACGTATTTTATATTTTCAAATGTTTTAACACTAATCTGACATAACTAACCCTAGTTAGACCTCTTAGGGTATCATAGGACCCTAAATTTATGAAAAAAATCACCTTTTCGCTTGACCACATTATCAAGTACAATGTCATTAATGAGCCAAAATGAAGTTCTTTGACCTAACAGAAAGCACAATTAAACACTAATTCAAACCACACTTGGTCCACATGACCTTATATAATTACAATGCCCTTCAAGAGGGTCTTTAAAAATTTCACACACCCAAAACAAAATGAGACCACCAATCTTACTAGCTTCTCAAGGGTGCTCCTGCACCACTTCCACAATGTGGTTTTCACCATCAGTTCTTTTCTTCTTTTTATTTTTCAATTTGTGACTGAGAAACTTGTTATCCTCCTCTAGCAAGTTCATGCTCCTTATATTGGTGGAAGAAGGATAAGGCTCACAAGAATTTAGGTAGAAAGCCAAAGTGTATTCATTAGGGAAGTTCATGATAGGATTATGATATGCATTCGCCCAATAAATTAGGTCAAGGTTTATCAAGGATAATAAATTAAAGTTTGGTAAGGACAACATCGCATCAGTGTCAAAACTATTAACTGACAAGACATGTTCTATTAGGTCTACTTCTATAGTGTTTAGATCATCAAGAGTTAAATCGTCATTAATAGGGTCATTTTTAGTAATATATGGACCTAAATCTAGTGACTCATCAGTTGAGCTTTCTTCTTCGTCTCTCAACAAAATGGAACACATTGCTTGTAGTCTCATAATGTCTTTTAGACCTAGTAAAACACTAGTTTCTTCATCATGAATTCTAGGGAATGGTATCTCATCTGATTCTAGAATAATAGCAGTGTGAAGGGAAGTGTTATAACTCTCTAATCTTTGAAATATTAGTTACAACTTATGAATTACATCTACTTCAATACCCATGGTAGCATCAGATAGGACATCTCATTCATAATCATGTGAGTTTGTTATTTCACCATCTGATCTATTCAAAAACTCAACAACAATTACCTGATGTACACTTAGCCACTTGTAGATCAAAGTGTGGTAAATCTAGGACATGTGAAATTATGACCAACTACCCCTAGTTAGGATGCAAATCTTGTTGTTGGGGTCTTTCTTCAATAGTTATTTCTGTCAATGGTACTTCTTGAGTGTCTTATATTGTTTCCTCTACTTCTTGGAGTGTAGTTTGTGTGAATAAAGGAATGTGAGTATCTTGTGGTATCTCAAAGCTAGGTATATATCTTTCTCCTTCATATTTAGGATACTATGTACCAATATGCAATAATATATCATAGGTCCATTGTTCTAGGTATGTTTCTTCTTCTTCCTCACTTCCTTCATCAAAGATTGGACCATCTCTTGAAGTAGGGTTTTCAGCTTTATTATTGAAACCTAATCTTGTTTTATCTTTGGTATTTATAAACTCCATTTTCCTCCTAAAGGTGCTTTCCCTTTATATCCCATTTGTTTGAGAAGGTCATATCCTTTACCATACTTTCTGTAGATATTTCCACATGTTTTACCTCATTTTCTTTTGGTTCTCCCTTGTAAAGCCAAGCCAAGACTACTTTTTCTTCTTTTTTATCCTCTTGGGAGGTAGATTGTTTAACCATACCATTTTATTTGTGATTTTATAGTTCTTTAGTTGTAGTGGGTTTGAAAGATGAGGAAGGTTTTCCATATGATCTTAGAGACACCAAAAGTTATGTCAATGATGGGGTTATGTCTAGCTTGTATTCTCCCGTACTATTTTCTTCAACTCTTAAGGTCTTTCCATATCTTCTCATAACCATGTCTTTAGTAGTTTGAGGTATGGTGTCTTTTGGAACTTCCTTGTTATGAGGGATCATACTATCTACTTCAACATTGTTATAAGTATAACTGGCATCTGTAGCAATTGTTACTTCCACCCCATTATGTGGGAATTTGATACACTGGTGGTAAGTAGATGGTACTACTTGCATTTCATGGATCCAACATCTCCCTAGTAGTATGTTGTAAGACAAGGGTAGATATAGAACTTGGCATATCACATTTATTTCAACTGGTGCTATTCTAATTGGTAGAATAATGAGACCTTTAAAGGATCTTTCTTCTTCATTGTAAGCTTTGATAGTGATCTTACTTATTGAATCAATGGTTTGTTCTGATAGACCCAACTTCCTGATTAGATTAAGAGTACAAATGTTCAACCCTTCACCTCCATCTATCAATACACGTCTGACATGGGATTTGTGAAATAGGACTTCAATGTGTAGAGGTTGGTTATATAGATGTGTCAATGATTTGTCATCTTCTTCTAAAAAATAGAGATGGTGTGGTCTTGAGATATGATTTACCATTGCTTGGAATTTGTTTACATCAATGTCCTTTGGTACATTTACAGAATGTAGGGCTTGTTCAATAACTTTCCTATGCACTGTGGGTATTTTAAGTAACTCAAAGATAGAAATTTGAGCAAAGGTTCATTGCAATTGATCCACCAAGTTATAGTTTTCTTCTGGAATGGTAATTGTTTGTCTTCCTGGTGCTGGTTTGGGAATAGTGACAATAGGTACCTTGGAAGATGTTGCTAGTTTTAATGGGGAACTAGGTCTTTTGATTGTGATGATGTGTCTTTAACACCTTTGATAGTGATCGCATTAATTGATTCATATTTAATGTGTAACATATTGACACATTATCATTATTGGAGTAGGTATGCTTTACTTCATTTCCTTTTCCTTTAGATCCTTCCCCTCTTCTCATAATTAGGGATGGATTGTTGAATGTTGTGTGGTCTTCATTAGTGGTGTGTCCCTCCACTTTGATTTTACCTCCTTCAATAAGGTCTTGTATAACATGTTTAAGATTCACATAGTTATTGGTATTATGTCCCTTATTCTTGTGAAAGACACAATAGGAGTTATCATCCCACCATTTCGGTTTGAATTCTGGTTCCCATGGTTTTGAATCGAGAATAGTAAGAACTTTGTTGTCCAGGAGTGTCTTTAAAATAGTATCAAGAGGTTCACCCAAAGGAGTGAATGTTCATTGAGGTTTGGAAGTCCATGGTCTACTCTTGTTGTTGTCATTGTTTGCTTTAGGTATTGTGGTTGTTACCTTTTCTTTGTTTTCTTGCATGCTATTCATAAGATTAAACACTTCTAGTTAAAGGATTAGAATTAGATGCATCTACCACTCCATCGTTAAAAACATTCTTGGTTTTTTTTTACCACTTAGGCTTGTTTTTATAGTTGGTAGATTTGTTATCACTTTTAAGGGTGATTTCTCCTTTCTTAGCCATGAACTCTTCAATATGGATGGCATTCTTGATCATCCTATAAAAGTTAGGTGAATCTTGCATTTGCAATGCATATCTTAATTCAGGTATGAATTTGTTTATAAACATTTTCATCTTTTCTAATTCGGTAATAGCTCTTGAATACCTTGCAAATATTTTCCTCCACCTTTGTAAAAAGTGTGTAAAGGATACACCAGTTCTTTGTTCTATGTTACACAAGTCCATCATGGTTACATCATGTTGTATATTGTAGGAGTAATGTTGGACAAAACATTTTATCAACTCTTCAAAATATTTCACCTTAGGTGTGAGTTTGGAGAACCACTCCATAGCATTTCCGCCTAGACTTATCAGAAATAACCTCATTAGGTATGTTGGTAAATGTATGTATTCTATGCTTAGAGCACAAAAATCTCTCACATGGTCATGTGGATTAGTCTGTCCCTTATACTTGTTGTATTTAGGCCTTGCCATGTTGGGAGGAAACAGAATCATGTTAATACTCTTGTCAAATGGAAATGGAGAAATGGATGTTGGAAATACAATAATGGGAAAGCAAGATACTAAGAGGGGGGGGGTGAATTAGATCTTCAAAATTAAACACTTAAAATAAAATTGATCCACATTCATACATATATGAATCTAAAGTAATCTTAGATAGCAATCACACAATAACGCATAACACAATAACTTGGTAACCCAGAAACCCAAATAGGTAAAACTGGGGTGGGGATGACACCCAAAAAATTCTCCACTACTACAATAATAAAGTGTACATGTTAAGGTTACGAATGTTGATTACAAAATGTAATCTACCCTGTTAAAGTTCTACCCTATTAAGAGCCTAAGATCATTACAATCTACCTTGTGAAAGGATTTGAAACTTACAATGAAGTAAGCACTCTATTAGGAGATTTAAGAAAGGTTTGCTAGAACCACTCTGTTAAGAGATTTTCACCTGATACAATGATTAGAACATCTCAAGTATTGATCCTTTGATATGCACTTTGATGTTGATGATGGATATACTCTTTTTAGTACCTTCTATGATCTCATAAACTGATAAATCTTTTCTCTGTTGTTCACTGTGTTATTACTCTGCTTGATCTCTGCTTCTGAACAAAATAACCCTCTATGCATTTCACTTCAAAATTCAGTCACTTAGACAATTGCTCTACTATCTCCTCACACACAAAATAGGGTTTTGAAGCAATCTAATATACCTATTCAAATCGGATAGTGAGATCTAGATCAATGATCAATGATCAAGATCAAATACCCATACCTTGATGTTAAAACAATTACTATTTACAATGATTCATGCATAGGATGAAAAAATTAAATGCATAACTAACTCTGTAGAAGAATATTAAATGCATACACAAGTCAGCCCAAAATGCTTATATAAATCAGCCGGATCACTTATCCTTGAAGTTTGTATCAACCCTGACATGTATACAAAAATTGTCCTGGTCGACACTTAATATTTCTGAATCCTACTCGGCTCAGCAATGTAATTCAGCTCCAAAATGTAACTAGGCAATCTGAAAACTACTCGGCAATGTTGCTTGGCCTTGCATAGTTTTAGCTCAGCCACAATTATAACCAACTAAAACTTTCTAATTGAATGACTAAGTGTTGGTCACTAATCATCAACAAAACTTAGAGATTAACAATCTCCCCCTTTGATATTAGTGGAAAAACTTATCATTACTTCCATTCATTTCATCAAAGTATTGCCTAAGTACTCTAAGTACTCCCCCTAGGAATATACTCATACAAAAAGTTTACAATGCCTTAAAAAATTATATACAAGTGTACTTGTACTGTACTGATGTATCATTCTATATCCATTCATACTTCCTTACCAACTTCATTACTAACTTATCCCTTGTTTTTGTCACTGATTGCTGGTGGGGTTAAGTTGTACTTATCCAAAAATTGTTTATGAAGCTGTAGGGTGGATTCAAATGTAGTATCCCAGCTTTCCTTTGCAATCTTCATAACTTCCAATTTTATTTCTAGCTCGGAAGCTAGACTCTCTAAACTTTTTGCAGTCGATAGATTTGCACTGCTCTGTGATAACTCCTTTGCTTTTGAAAGTTCCTTTTGTATTACCTCCAAGTGAGGCAACAGGCTTGTATGAATAGTTATCAATTTGAGCCTTATTTGACAATCTTCAGCCAGAAGCTCAGCTATTTTCCTTTGTGCATTTATAAACTTATTAGATGTAAAGAGCTAGAAGTAGTATCTTTACCTAAAGTAGTACCTGTTGATCTCAAATCTAACTATAGCTTCTCAACAAGCTGTAGATTATCCTTTTTGAAAAATTCAACATCGCATAATTTTCTATACAAAGAATAAACATTGGCTGTAACTTTCTCTAAAGTTTCTACAAGAGCAGAAAGTTCAACCTATTTAGTGGCAATCTCTTCTGAGATCTTCTCTAGAACTTTTCTGTCAAATCTTCTCCTGGACCATTGTAGAAGCTTCTCATTGATGTCTATGTCCTCATCTGTTACCTTCTATACAATGTTGACTAGCTAATCAATGATTGGAGCTTGAGGCATTTCATCCTCTAAGTCAAAATCCTTTTCAAATATGTCTTTGATGTCATGCAACACCTGCTTTTTCTTTTGTTCTATCTTCATCTCTTCCTGTCTCTTCTTCCTCTTAAGTAACTCTTGAAGAGTTCCCATTTTTTCAAAATATAATTCATTGGGATCCCATTATGGAATCACAATGACTTCATCTAATGTTACATATAAAATCTGAGACTTCTTCTTCAAGATTTTCTTCTTCTTCATTTCTAGAGAACTTATGCTCGACAACATAATATATTTCCCTTTGACAGTGTCAATATCCATTACCTCTTTTAAATCTATCAATATTGTCTATGGATTGGGCATACCACCAGTTTTAGGACCTCTAGGACTGGATGATGTAGAGTGTGGTAGATCAACCAATACTTGCACTGCCTCTTCTTTTTTAGGCTTATCACCAGTATCCTTTATCCCTACTCCACTATCTAAGACTATTTTCACAATTTCTAAAATAGGCAGATTCTGTGAAGTTGCCTCTTGTTCATTTGTTTGTTATTTCTCTTCACTTTGCTGATTATTGACAACTTCAATTTTCTCATCAGATGTTGTGGACTTTTCTTCTTCAGTATTAGTTGCCTTAATAGGCAAATTAGTGTCTTTACCACTAGGCATCTCTTGTTCCTCAACATTCAAATTGCTTGGATCATCAACTATATAATCCATAGGACTATGTGCAGTTAGATCAACAGAGTTTGTTGCATCTAATGCATCTTTGGTCTTGTCCTGTTCTATGGCAATTTAATATTTAGTTATCTATGGTTCAGGGGTAGTCTTCACTTCAACTTCTTTTGCTTTTTGCTCAGATGTCCCTTCACCATATTTCTTATCTTTTGGAATGGCTAGTCCAAAGATCTCTTTCCAAATTCTTGAGCTTTGTTGTACTACACCTTCAATATCATTTTTCAGAACAACATAGCCTCTGATTTTAGGAACAAACCTACTCTTGTAATCCTTAATGAATTTGGTTCATTGTTTTGAAGTTAACTTAGGTATAATCGTGGCTAGAGTTTCTTCCCTGATCTGTCTTTCTGTGGACAGTGCAAATTCCCATTTGCTTGACAGAAAGTCATAAAGTTCATTGGACACATGATATCCTATCTCTGTAGGAGTTAATTTGAAAGTACTCATCATGTCCAAGAGTGCTTCCTGTACTTTGTGCTTATCTTCTTTATTCAAATTTTCATACTTAATGAACTTAAAAGTTTCTAACCCTCCTAAACTCCTCAAAGTGTCACATACCTCATCAATAATTTCTGGTTTCTTGAATTGAGTTGTACGTATGTTGCTAGGTTCATCAGTTTCTATCTTCTCCTCATCACTATCTATCCCCAAATTTAATCTCCTTCTTGGTCTCTCTGCTGGCTTACTCGACTCAGCCTTAGGAGAAATCTTTGCTTCCTTTCCAGAACTACTTTCTGCAACTTTCCTTTTACCATACACTTTTGATTGTACTTATATTGGGGAAGTAACAGTAGATGATCTAGTCCTTAGATGATTAGCTCCAGGAGGTGTAACCTTAGGCTTGGCTTTGCTTGGTTTGGTTACTATGACAATCGATGGTCTCTTTCCCGTAGATTTCTTAGTAACCTCTTCTGATGCACTGACTTCCTCCTCTGTAGATATATCCTCACCTTATTGAGTGGTCAGTCCTAAAGGTGCATCCTGAGGTTCTTCATCACTACCTAATCCAACCATTTTCTTTAGGTTTTTCACAATCTTCTTTCTTTTCCTCTCCATAGTTCCCTCATTCAAACTTCTAGAAATTTTAGCCTTAGCTTCATCAAAATTTCTAAATCTCTCTACTGTAGTATCAATTGCCTCAGCTAGGAGTCCAATGATGGTAGCTGATGCTTCATCAATATTGATTTCATATGGAAATGGTTCTAAGCATGTTATCCTAGGAGTCACTGCCTTGATATAAGTATTATCTATATCAACTAGAAAATAGATTTCTTCATAGTGCTTCTCCACTAGTGACTTAGGAATCCTAGTCCTTAATCTCATTCTCTTCTTGAATTCTACAAAATAGCTCCCCATTATGCTATTGAAATTACTTCCTAGTTTCTCTATACATTCACTAATCTGAACTGTAATGGGTCTATCCTTTTTCCAAAGAATATTTCCCAGTGTAGGAAATGTATCTTGAATGTAGAAAAATCTATAGACTAGTAAAGAACCAAACTTACATGATGAGCTCTTAGCCTTTCTGATTGATACTAGGTTCTCGGCTAATTGTGTCTACTATAGCTTGGCAAGATCATATGTATGATTCTTCATAATGATTTTCCATGCTTGATCAACTGTTGTACAAGGAATACTATCCAATCTGCTGGACTGATAGAACTTATGTGCTATTACCCTTACCCCAAATTCAAGTTCTAGGTCAGTAATTGTAGAGATAGTCATACCTCTATTGTTCCATACTGCTCCAGTGTTTAATGTAATTTCTTCTTTTCTGTTATCCCTCATGGTCCATTTTTTGTTCACTATAGGATATCAAGTCACTCGATGAATCATGCTTCTAGTGATCTTGACTAGTCCATTATCCAACCACATGCACATGTCATGAACTCAGCTAAGGATAACCTTAATCCATTCATCTTTGAAACCTTGGGGAAAATCTAGGGCACGAGTTAACCCTTTGTCGGCTAGATGTTTGAATTCTTCCTTCGAAACTCCATTGACACACAATTTGTTGTAGGATTTCCTTAATTAACTATCACCTACTTCTCTAATCTTAACCATATAACATGATCAAAAATCATGAGTACCTTGGGTGGAATGGATGAGAGGGATCCCATTAAATCACTCTGAATCACACTTTTGGGAACGGCTCAAAAGTTGAGAGGTTCGCATTCATCACTCCATACTAGCTAAATTTGTTTTGGTTCTACCTCCATACTCTTAGCTGGTGTGGAAGAACTTGCAGCCATGATCTTTGAAATTAGGGCTTAAGAGATGAAAAATAGAGTGCCTCAGCAAGTAATGCTTCACACTGTTAACTATTCACCTTAGGATTGCCGACGACACACTGATGAAATCTTCAATGCTAAACTCAGTTAAGATCAATTCTACAAATCACTTCAATTGCTCTATTAAACAGTAAAAATTGCAAGAAAAAAATGAGATGTCAACTGTTCATCCTTTATAAACTCTGAAAGGTCAAGGTAGGTGAGCATTGAATGTTTTTCGCATTGATTTAGTGCAAGCTAGCTATCCTTGGCTTTAACACAACTTGCATCCCACTCGGCTTACTACACTTGGCAATCATATGACTTGCTCCACCAACAAAACTCAGCACTCAATAAAGAACTCGACTTTAGTGTCCATGATTGATGCTTGGCACCTACAGTGCAATTTTCTCATCTCAACATTTTGTCTTCAAAATATGTCCTGGTGCATCTTAACATATGAAAATATGGAATTTTGTACATTTCATGTTAGGAACTAATGTAAGATAAGAATTTTAAATACAGTTCCATACATACCTCTTTTTCTTAGTTGGAGATGATGTGATCACTTGATCCATTAGATTGGGTGACCTCGGCTTCATTGGCTTCACTGCTGCATGGTTCAGACTTCTTAACCCATGTCTTGTTCATCTGTGCTCTAATTCGCTCAACTATAGGTGTAGGTACTCTAGTCTTACAATATTTCCTTGTATGTCCAATTTTCAGACAACTGTGACAAACTAGGCTTCCATTCATCCAACTTTTAGACTTTCCTCTAAAATGTGTCCTTATGCGGTTTTCTAGAACATGTCCATACTCACCACAGTAATGACAACTATGCCATGTATTATAATCCCAATTGTAGGTGTTGCCTTTTCTTGGTGATTTCTCTTGTACCTTTGATGTCCATTGTTTTTTACCTTTAGATCTGCAATCTTATGCTCTATGACCATATTTGTGACAATTATAGCAATTACCATTGAGTCTAATTGTTTTGCTTGCATTTGTTTTACATTCATGTGCTTGATGTCCAAACTTATTACAGTTAAAGAAATAACCATTAAAGTTATTTTTCACATTGGACTTACCATTCTTGCTTTGGCAAATGTTTTTTGTATGACCTTCTTTCCCATAGTGGTGACAAATAGGTTTCTTGTTTCTCGGCTTTGCATTCTTTCTTTCACCTGACTTAGATGATTCTCCTTCTTTAATGGTTGTATTTTGTTCAGTGTGACCTAATCCAGAAGAATCTTTAGGTCTTCTTGATGCTTCCACCATTTGTTTAAAGTAGCTCATGGATGCACTTGGATCATTCACTCTATTATTAAGTTCTTTCTCAAATCTCAATTCATCTTTCAATTGACTATTCTCAAATCTAAGATTTACAATCTCCAAGTCTTTCCTACTGATCTCCTGATTCACAAGTAGTAGTTAATTTTCCATGTCTACTTGATTGACTATCATTGTTTGCACATCATGTGTTCTTTCATCAAGTCTGGTAGCCATCATTATTTTGTCTTCTTCTGCCATAGCCTTGTCATCTTGATGAAGGGTGCTCCCCTTAATACCACAAACACATAACAGAAACAGAGAAACAACAACAATTTGCAAGAACAGAAAATGGGCTTCTTATTATCTCCACAAATGTGGAATTACAAACTTTCAGAATTACAATATGCAAAGCCACATGGGCATTTTACTTACAATCTTCTGTAGGACAAAGCCTCAAATTCTTACTCCGATCCACCCAGAACCGCCCTAGACAACACTACGGGCCCTCTTTATATAGGCAATTTCCACTGCCTGAGAAGGTTCCAGAAATCTAGCCATTAAGGCCGACTACCCTTAACATTTAATAATTTTTACTTTTATTACAAAAAGGGTCGGCTTTGAATATTTACAAAATATGAGATTAGGTAGCCCAACTTCCGGAAACCATAACTTTTGAACCGTAGCTCCGTTTGGCTATTATGACCACTTTTCAAAAATGG
>MU224214.1:1376418-1388497 GCA_018584345.1 Thuja plicata
AATACCACAAACACATAACAGAAACAGAGAAACAACAACAATTTGCAAGAACAGAAAATGGGCTTCTTATTATCTCCACAAATGTGGAATTACAAACTTTTAGAATTACAATATGCAAAGCCACATGTGCATTTTACTTACAATCTTCTGTAGGACAAAGCCTCGAATTCTTACTCCGATCCACCCAGAACTGCCCTAGACAACACTACGGGCCCTCTTTATATAGGCAATTTCCACTGCCCGAGAAGGTTCTAGAAATCTAGCCATTAAGGCCGACTACCCTTAACATTTAATAATTTTTACTTTTATTACAAAAAGGGTCGGCTTTGAATATTTACAAAATATGAGATTAGGTAGCCCAACTTCCGAAAACCATAACTTTTGAACCGTAGCTCCGTTTGGCTATTATGACCACGTTTCAGAAATGGGAGATCGCGATCTACAGTGCCTGACTCAAAGCACCAATCAGCCGGGGGTTCGACCTCGATCCGGAGCCTCTAAGGTCCTGAAAATTGAGCTCAAAGATTTTGCACCCTAAAATCTCAACAGTAAATCCTTAATAACTTCGCCAATATAGATGATCTGGTAATGAAATTTAACTAGCATTCTTATATGACTAAGATGAACCTTCACCTGAAAAATTAGAACATTCTGAGTTCAAATGACCAACTTACTACAAATAGTAAGTTTCCAAATATAGCAACTTTGTACAAAATAGCCTTTATTGAATAGAAAAACACATATTTTTGGGTGATGCAAGATTGCCCTTACACCCAAGATGCTCCTGCATCACATCTTCAACTTTCTTTTTGTGTTCAACAACTTCACACATTCTTATTGATTGGGCTTCTTGTTCCTTTTTCAATTTTTTGACTTCTTCACATAGTGCACTGTTCTTTTCCAGTAGATCTTCTATTGCTGCATCGCTCTTAGTAGAATCTCCATTCTGAAATAGATTTTTGGTGTCCTCATCCTGATAATGAGTGTCATTCATTAGTTTGGTCAAATCTTTCCTTTCAGTCAAGGACTTCTTTAATTCTTGTCTGGCAATCTCAAGTTGTTGTAGTGCTACCTGAATATCAATCTTTTGATTCTCAATGACTTTACCTATCTTATATATCTCCATCTCAAGATCTGTATTCTCAAGCTGATTATGACCTTTTTAGAGAACTAAGCTCTGATACCAATTATTGAAAATACAATAATGGGAAAGCAAGATACTGAGAGGGGGGGTGAATCATATCTTCAAAATTAAACACTTAAAATAAACTTGATCCACATTCATACATATATGAATCTAAAGTAATCTTAGTAATCTCAGATAACAATCACACAATAACACATAACACAATAACTTGGAAACCCAGAAACCCAAATAGTTAAAACTAGGGTGGGGATGACACCCACAAAATTCTCCACTACTACAATAATAAAGTGTACCTGTTAATGTTACAAATTTTGATTAAAAAATATAATCTACCCTATTAAAGGTATGCTCTATTAAGAGCTTAAGATCATTACAATCTACCCCGTGAAAGGATTTGAAACTTATAATGAAGTAAGCACCCTGTTAGGAGATTTAAGAAAGGTCTTCTAGAACCACTATGTTAAGAGATTTTCACCTGATACAATGATTAGAATGTTTGAAGTATTGATCCTTCGATATGCACTCTAATGTTGATGATGGATCTCTTCTTTTTAGTACCTTCTATGATCTCATAAGTTGATATAGATTTTCTCTAATGTTCATTGTGTTTTTACTCTGCTTGATCTCTACTTCTGAAAAAAATAACCCTCTGTGCATTTCACTTCAAAATGCAGTCACTTAGATAATTGCTCTGCTGTCTCCTCACACACAAAATAGGGTTTCGAAGAAATCTAATATACCTATTCAAATCTGATAGTGAGATCTAGATCAACGATCAAGATCCAATACCCATACCTTGATGGTAAAACAATTACTATTTACAATGAGTCATGCATAGGATAAAACAATTAAATTCATAACTAACTCCATAGAAGAATATTAAATGTATACATAAGTCAGCCCAAAATGCTTATATAAGTCAGCCGGATCACTTATCCTTGAAGTTTGTATCAACCCTGACATGTATACAAAAACTGTCCTGCTCGGCGCTTAATATTTTTGAATCCTACTTGGCTCAGCAATGTAACTAGGAAATCTGAAAACTGCTCGGCAATGTTGCTTGGCTTTGCATAGTTTTATCTTGGCCATAGTGATAACCAACTAAAATTGCCTAATTGAATGACTAAGTGTTGGTCTCTAATCATCAACAAAACTTAGAGATTAACAATGGAGTCCAAAGAGTATTTTGTTTTTGGTTTAACCTTCTCTTGTTTGAGTGTTGTAAGTTCAGCTTGCATCAAGGTTAGTTGGTTGGTGAGAATAGAGATAGGGGTTGGTATCTCTTTTTCTTTTAGTCTATCAACATCATAATATTTAGGCAATTTCACTCCAATGGAGGCTAAATGTAGAAAGTATTTCTCTTTGTCTTCACCATTATCTTTTCCAATGTTCTTTTGAATTTCCTACTTTGTTTGAGTCTATTGTACTCTTCTTCGGGAATGTCTCCATAACTTTCCAAATCAAACAAATGGTGTGTGATGTTTATTTATTCCTCACTACTATAGTCTTCTTGTCTTCAGTTCTCATCATTTTTGTACTCCTCATATGGTGTAGCCCTTTCATTCCTAGGAGCTTCCGTTGTGGGTGCAGGTGAATATGTGTCAAATAGAGGATTGCAAGATGTTTCTCCATTTTGAAAATTTAGCAATCTAGGAGGTACTTCTAATTTGTTAGTAAGATACTTGTTACGTCTTGTGTTAACCATGAATTTGTATCTTAACTATGTCCAAATTTTCCCATTAGTTTCAAGTGCGGTCTCAAATTGTCCAAGTAAGTCTGTCCAAATTGTAAGGATTGTTTTTTGTTTGGTGAAAGTAAATGACTCAAGTGTCAAAGGGTTAGAATGCCCTAATAATGAGCTGGGAATCAAGTTGTTTTTTAGAGTGAATAGACCACACATTTTCAAAAAAATTATAAGAGCCCAAAATGACATGCAAGGTAGACCTGAAAAAGTTTTTTGAAACAACAACAGAGAGATGAGAAAAATAAATAGGGTTAGAATAAGGAGCCAAAAGGGTACCCAAATAAACTAATTTTCTCTAAGAAACAAATGTGCAACTACTCTCTATTTTGGATGCGACTTTCTTTAGGCACGCTAGAAAAGACCAGATGTGAGTTTATGTAAAACCATATGCAAGCCTAAGTATCCTGGATGAGACATTTCTCCCTAAAAGAGATACATGAATGACTAGATGTGAGCTAGCACACTGAATGAGAGTTTGCACAACTAAATGTGAGCCAAGATAGACTAAAGGCAACTCTCTAATGTTTTGTCAATTTTTTTGTCTGATTTATCTTGAAGTTTGTCCAAATTTGTCTGATAGTAGGTTGTTTTTGAGACCATCAAGTGAGTCAAAAATATAGTATGTAGCCAGAGGATTGAATTGTGTTTCTTGTTTGAATGATTTATCTTTTTAATGAGCTTTCAAACACATCAAGCATTTTTGCATTATTAGGGGTGAACAAACACATCCTTATGCCCTATTTTCTAGGTAGAGGATGAAAATATTTACTCATAGAATCAGGTACACATTCAAATGCTAATCAGAATATGGCCATCACCAAGAACGTAATGGCTCCAGTCATGATGCCATATTATCCAAATCCAAATGAAAGTGAGGGCACAAAATGATGAGTATCTTGGGGCAATTACTTTTTTCCTTTCACAAAGATTATGACCCTTTTGAAAATGAATCGGGTAGTTTGACTACAATTTGTTGTTTATGATGGGGCAATCCATTCAAAACCGTCTCCCATAGAATTACACAAGGAAAAATTGAGGTGCATAGGCCTATGAGTACTCAAATATGTGTAGGCTTGTAAGAAATATTCAAGCAGCTCCACTCCACATATACCCAAGCATGTTCAAGGAATGATGTCGAAATTCCAAGAATAAAACTGGCTCCATCTTCCAAGGCTTTGGGCTACAAGGAAGAAATTATTTATAGTGAGTTGGAAGTGTTGGCATAAAATTTGTCCTCACTTGGGTCATTCCTGGGAGGATTTTTCCTCAACCAGAAGACCCTCTAATGTTTAATAAGCATACAAAGGATTGGCGAGCTTAGGATTTCAAGATTTCTGATTCTTCGAAAGAAGAAGAGCACACTATCCTAGTTCATGTCATTTTCTCCCAAAACACTTCAATCACTTGTTCATTCCCTCAAACCACTCCACTCACAACTCAATCCCCGATGTCAATTTTTTGATCCCCCACTTGGAAGGAAGAGAAAATCCTCTAGTGAGACTGAAAAGAAAGTTTAAGTTTGATTTATATATTCCTAAGTTAATGAAAACACAACCACTTGAAAGAAAAGTTTGTTTTCTCTTTTACCACAATATTTAATGCTTTACTTGTTCAATTACAAATCCCAAATTTAGACAATGAGGTTCCTTTTTTTTCCACAAAATTTAGGTGACTTGTGTTTTTCAATTACTTATCCAAAAGGAAATTTAAACAATGAATCTTGTTCAATTAGTCTCACAAAGTTTAATGATTTACCTTGTTCAATTACTTTGCCAAAATGAATTAAACAATTAGTTAGTTTTCCTTGTTCATTTACTCCAAATTCCTCTCAAGTTTTAAATCAACTTTTGATTTTCTGATCTTCCTTGAAGGAAAAGAGCATACTAATCTCATTGATTTAACAAATGATTAGAAAATGTGTTTTAATTCACAAACTTTGAAGAAAAGAACAAGTTAATCTATGAAAAATTGCAAATCTCAAGTTAATAATCCCTTTTCCATCCTTTTTGAGAAAAAAGGTACAAAAAACAATCTTCAAACAATTGTTAGGTTGCTTAAACAACAGAGACACAAAACATGCAAGGGTTAATGCTTAGATTTTTCAATTTTCAACCTTTAAAACTAGATGTGATCCTATTTTCCCTAATTGTGACTTTATTTCCTGCAAATGATCTAGAATTAACCAGATGTGATGCTTTACTATATGTGATTCAAGGTTCCCTAGATGTGAGCTCCAAATTCTGAGGTGCGAGCCTATTTCCTAAAAATGATCCCCTTTCCCAAAAATGAGCCTTTATCAAAAAATGTGACTCTGTACCTGCAAACAAAGAATAGAAATTAGCTCAAAATGAAGAATAAATGAGGTTAAATCTGGGATCGTGCCCCACGATGGGCTCCATAAATGTGTGTGTATTTTGTGGTTCCTAAAAGCTGCAACACAACACTTCTATAGTTCATTACATTAGTGAAAAACATAGAATAAGGCATAGAATTAAACACTAAAACTGACTTGTTGCTTCCTATCTAAGATGAGTATGAAGAATGCAATAATTTCCCTCAGATTATGCATTAATTAGTGACATATACAACCAATAAATGAAGATTCAATTGAAAAAGAGCCTAAATGCTTAAGAAATAGTTCATTTTAGTTCTAGAATTGAAGATTATAACAATGTAAATGATATTTACACTAAAATGCATTAATATTTCTACGAATGCAAGTAGCATAAGTTTACTTCTAAAATTAGGGGCCCATTGAGCTTAAAATTCATTCTATTTATGGAAGAATTAGGTAAATGAGAGGTTGAGATTGAAAGTGGAAGAGATGTGGAGATTTAATCTTTGGTGATCCATGTGAGATGATCCAAGTGTTTTCACTGCCATTGGTTAGGGATTGACTTTCCCTTTTGTAAATAAGAATGTAATTTGAGGATTTATTTAATTCCTCTTATTAATTAAATTAGCCATATTTTGAATTTTTTTAATTCAATTGAATTGTTTTTTATTTAATTCAATTGTTTTTATTTAATTAATTGAATTGGCTAAGGCAATTAATTTGATTTATTGATTAAAACCACTTAGGAGATTAAATTTGATTTAATGAATTATGCCAATAAATTGAAGAATTGTCTTGACATAATTAGGGGTATGATCACACTTGGGGAAAAAAGGGTCTTTGGTTAGAGAAGACCAAATTAGGGTGCTTACAGAATCCAAGAGGCCATAGGAGTTTGACCACGAGAATTCAAGTGGGAGGCATATTTACATAGTTGCCTCAAAACCAGACAACGAAACTGTAATAACAAAAGAATTTACAAAACCTTTACGAGTCACACAAAATGATTAATTCAATGCAAAAAAAAGTAAGTACATGCCAACATAAAAGTTCTCAATCCATTAAACAATTGGATCAAAGCAATGTCATGAAAATGTAGTCTAATTCCTTCCTTTCACACACATACTCTATAAAAAAATGACAACTAAATCTTTGATTAGGGTTTTTACCACCTTATATACCTTACCATCACATGTATATACCCTCATTTTGGGATTTGGGCACCATTAAATCCCTTTCCTACTTTATAGGAAATGTTGTCATGACAACTTTGCAAAATTGCAAAATTTGTCATGACAACTTTTACATCTTTTGTTCAAATGTCATTTTATCACTTCCAATAACCCAAATTGGTCCTAAAACTTATCATATGACCTTAAATAACTCAAAAATATCAAAACCATGAATGCCACACTATTTTGTAGTTTTGGTCAACCATTTGACCTTTTGGTTGACTTCTAAGGATATAGACCCCTAGATGCAACTTGACCTCATCCATGACTAAACCCTAATCACTCCTGACTCTAAACACACATTAAAAACACTTGGGAACTTATAAATTAGTCCTTATTAACTGATGGTTGGAAAAACCAACCTACAAGTGAAAATGACAAAAAGCTCTATCAAAGACCTTGGGTGCTCCTGCACCATTATCAATTCTCCCCATGCTCTAGGGTTCATGCCATGAAACTTGTGCTCAATGTGAATGTAAATATGGACTAGTAGTGAACCAAATCTAAATGTTTTAGACTTATCTTTCTTTATCAACTTAACATTCTCTAGAAACTATTGTGCCAATACTTCACATAGTTTATACTTAGTATTTTCTTTCACCATCCTACAAGCGATCATAATGACTCCTGTACATACTGAATTAGGTCTACTACTATAGTAAAATTTGTATCCAAGTATCATGACAATCAATGTCACATCTTGTAGATAAATTTCATTAACTGTCATAGCTTGCCTATCCCATTTTGAGTGTATCATGTTTTCAACTTGTTTCTTTATGTGCTTCTCCGCCATAGGGATGACTCTAATATTATCCAATCCAATGATCCCATGTATCAATTAGCTACAAATACTTATAGGTTGTTCACCTATCTAGATAAATTGATCATGAACTCTCCTCAGCAATATTTTAAGCCATTCCTCTTCGCAAAATTCCTATAAGTCCTATATTTTCATAATGCTTAAGTCATCTACATGTTTGAACTAATATCTCATTTTTCCATCATTAGTCATGTACTCCATTTCAGTATAAATCTCATAAATACCCAGCATGTCATATTTTTAATGAATTTACACCCTAATATCTTCTACATGAAAGACATTGTGCAGTGTCTGGGAAAATGCTCCTTTAGGGTCTTCTTCACAAGACTTAAAAAGTATGTTTCTTAAACTTGTATCTAGGTCGATCTATAAAATAATATATCTGTTGGTAAACAGATTGTTATTTCAAAATCTAACTCTCAAATGCCCAAATCTAAAAGAATGATCAGATACCAACATTTGGATAATCTATCATCAGGTTGATAGATTTCCTCTGAATTGAAAGGTACAGCTCCCTTATCAAACGATATTCAATGAATTTACTTGTTCCTAAACTAATTGGGTACGTTCTTAACCTAAGAACAGAAGAGGAAAACCAAGCCAGTCCCAGACAAGACTAACTCAGGCAATAAATCCAACTCTAAACCTATCCAATCCCAAAAATCCACACATCTTATGACTCTCCGGCATTGGAAATGCAAAATGAATGCTAAAAATGCAAAGTAAATGAAACTGAATTGAAATGAAGATTAAACATTCTTATCTCTGCAAAGTGAATGGATGAAATACTCATATTTGCAACCCATTCCCCATTTAACTCCAAGATGCAAGATGATGTTTAAAATGCGAGTGCAACAATTCCCAGATTGAATACAAACATAGAAATTAATTCTCAAACTCTCAGATTTGATGTAAAACTCCCCTTTATTATAAACATTTAAATTATAATACTCAGACTATTATGAAATCACAACTTGTCTGCTAAAATCATTACAGAAATCCTAACATTTAATCTCAAAATGCAAATACAATAACCAATGCTCTCTTTCCTCCTTAGCAGTCTGTCTCTGGAAGAAAAGAGGAACCCCTTACCCAGAAAAAGATCTGCAATAAATACTCTCTCAAGTGATCGGTTGATTCTTCCATGACCATTCTGTTCCTCTGCCTTTTTCGGTTCTGTAACTGTTTAATTTGTAACTGATTCTTGGTCTTTTCTAATTCACGTAGCTTGTTATCTTCATGTTTTAACATACATGTTTGATTCCTATAAAAAAAAATATTATATTGTATGTAAAACTTTTTTAATAAAACCATCAAAACTTCTCCTTAAGTGCATATGCTCAGTCCAATTTAGATAATCAAATCCAAATGTTGAGAAATGCTCTTTTTAATGACAACTGTCCAATTCCCTTTTCATTCTTTTGGCTTTGCCTGGCAATGACTCTTTGGTTCTTATCTTTTTCTTTTCCCTTTTTACATTAATTTCCCATCTAAAGATACTCACTTTCCCTTTCGAGTGAAGCACACCTATCTTCTATCAAGGAACATGTTCTATTTTGGGGTATATGATTGGTTATGATAAGAAATTGCCACGTCACTATATAGCCAACAATTTTGGGTGCATATAAATTGATTTTACCTGATCTCTTAGTTTTGATCTTCATAGTGACAGCTGGACACAATGAACTGAGTGTATATTTGTTCAGCTTCATCATCATTCCAGTTGTCTATTCATAAATTGGGCTTCTTCAATATAGGTGAGAGAATCACAATAAGGGGATTCGATGTCTAACTTTAAAGATGAGCAAGCGGCCGCTCTGTTCTTCATATCCCATGTTTCCTATGTGTCTTTGCAACATAGTCCCTTCTTCGCAAAAGAGGTCTTCAAAAACTTCATTGTGAGTAGATGCAATGACAAACCGAAGTAGCTGTCACTGTGCCTGATGTCACTCATGAGGAGGTATTTATTCGTGGGGAGTTGCTTCAAATATTCCTGAGATAATTTGGTAAGTTCAAAATGATTGGCTTTCTCTTGGACTATCAGAATATAAAACCACACTAACCCCGTCTCTTTTCTATTGTGTTGAAAGCTTCTAGGCATCTATGAGAAAGCAAAGTTGATTGTGGCAGCGAGACTAGGCAGGACTCCATCACCATTGTGAGCCATTCAATTATCTTAATTCCAAGTTTAGTGCTAATATCTCATGGCGGCTTGCTCGATCTATTTGAAAGCTCTTTTCATTGTTATTGGCCCCTGCAACGAGTTCTATTCTAGTTTTTTTTGTAAGAATTGCCACTATTCGCATACTGGTTCTTGGAATTTCAATCTCTTTATATGGTCTTCATTACTAAGCCACTTAGAGCTCAGCTCTTTGTTTTGCCTCACCAAGCACATATTGTCACTGGATATGAGTGATAAAGCCAAACCTCCCCTGTTTCAAATTAAGCATGCTCGTTGAATGAAGCGACAGATTCATCATGGCTTCACAACTTGAACCGTTTCTTATGAATCAGATTTTGTTCTCAAGCTCAGGTCTTCTTCCATACTCTATGTTGATCAGGCCAATTGGTGGACTTCTTAGCCGAATATTACCCAACAATATGAAAACAAATGACACAAGCTATCTCTCTATACTGGTTCTCACTGTGACTGTGTATGCAACATAACTATATGAAATCTACATTTCATTAGTTGATTTGGGTGCTCTGTTCACTATGCATTGAATTCATGAGCACGCAAAGGAAAGATATCTTTCTTGTGATGTATAGTAACTTTGCAACGTGAAGATTTTATTTGACTTGTGCGACCTCCACCTCTGTTTTAATTCCTTTCAACTTTTGTTTTGACATTGTTGATTCTACTTGCAACATTATCAAGATGTGACTTGTTTAATGGATATCATCAAGCTCGGCTATGGACACCATCATCATGATAACACTATATCCAATTGACAAATCCTTCAAACATAACTAATCTTCATTTAGCTTCCTCATAGCAGATTTTGGAATTTAGCCTTCACAGGCGGAAAATGTGACATGGGCTTCTCTGGGCGGAGAATGACTAGTGGAGGTCATTTTCCGCTTCCTCTCAATTTGCAAGACTGGCCATCTCTATCCACTTATTTCCTTTTTCAAGGGTGATTGATCACTTTGATGAGTTAAAATACATAAAACAGAGCACGATCAACTCGAGCCTCATCTTGGCGAAAATTTGCAAGCGTGCTTCTCTCCTGCGTGGAAAATCCCAAACTGTCCTGTGGCAGAAAATGACTATTGAGGTGCATTTTCCGCTTCATCCTCTTTTCATTGAACTAGACTACTCTTTCAATTGTGCTAAGTGACTCTTAAAAATTGAGCATGTCCTTAAGCTTCTCTGTTCAACATTCTGCCGCAAGCCAACATCCCCTACCTCTGGCGGAAAATTGGAAATAGACTGCGACATTAGATTTTCCGCTTCTCTATTGTGGTCACTATTTTGTGTTAATTGCTTCATGGATTACATTGAAAATGCAGTCTTGATGTTATAAACTCATATCTTTCCACTTTAAATCAGGATTTTGCATTTTCTCTTTTCTGGTGGAAAATGAGACTTTGACTTCTCCGCTAGCGGAATTTTACCTTTAGAGTTCATTTTCCACTTTCTTTGTTATGAGTGAGATTTGGATACATATCTGTAGTCATCATCCTTTGATCATCAAATCTAAAGGCCTTTGATTAAAAAACGATATCTGAACACACTTGATCTTGGAATTTGCATTGATTCTGACCATTTAAACCATGAGACTAAATTTATTTGAGTTCCTCAAACTTGGAGAATCTAGAATTTTGATTCTTGGATCTTCGAAACCATTTCAACTTCATAAGAACATGTTAGTAAAAATTAGGGGACACATTAAGGGAATTTATTTTCATGGGAGGTGACGTTTAAAGTTTAAAAATGGTGTACTGAAAGTGCGCCTACAACTGGCTCTAAATGGGGATTGGGTGATGAAAGGTGCACAAAGAATCTAGCATCTCCTAGTTAAAAGAAACAAGTGCTTTATCCAGTGGGCTATAGAGTCTAAGAATCAGGAAGACAACAAAGAACTGCTTGCTGGGAGGGCGGAGGGGAGCAGGGCCAAAACCAAAACTGAGAAAGCGGGAAAGGCTAAGCTAAGCACACCAAAACTTACAGAAGAAAAATTTATTTACAAAAGGTGAGGCAACCTCACCAAAATAAGAGCAAGCGGGAAGAAACTCACACATGGCCATTAACCGGCAAGGAGAAGCATGAACCTTTCTGGAAAAGGAACTTGTGCTCTAACAAGCTGCAGCAAAACCATTGCTTTTTGACAACTTCATCATAATTGAAAGTGAATTCAGAAGCATGCTGAAAATATGTGACCCAAAAATATCCTCCAAATAACCATGCTTCATCATAGGCCTCTAAATTTTCATAATTCCCTTGCACATAACTTTTAAAACATCCCACTACTCTTTGTCGAAAAGAACCATAATCACAACTTTCTGATAAAGATACTGCAACATACTCACATTCCAGACTTTCAACATGATCATTTTGGATAGAAATTTTAGAAGATAAACCAAGGTTGGCAAAATCAGAATATTTGAATGATTCTAGAAAATTTACAGCATCATATTTACATTCACCATGACCTTTAATAGTAGTTTCATATTTCAAATCAAGACTGAAATAAAATGATTCTTCATCGCACATAGGATCAATCCGGATTGAAATATCTTCATTATTCTTTGCATTTATCAAGTCTGAAAAATCTTTATCCCAATTTAAAGAGTTTTC
>MU224214.1:1390631-1435909 GCA_018584345.1 Thuja plicata
GAATTTCGATATATACATTTCAAGTTATGGTGATCAAAGTGACCTTATGTCTAAATTACAGTTACTGTCACTTTAAAACTCAATAAAATATGAAATATTGACCCAAAATGAATGAAACCAATTACATTCTCTGGATATTGAAGCTACAAATATAATTTTGAAATAATTACATCGTTATCATATTTTAAAAAAAAGTTATGTTGATCAAAGTGACAATCACTTCTTAAAATCACAGTTTTTTTACAAGAACCACTTTTCGAGGGAGAAAGAAAAATGAATTTTAATGAATTTTTTTTTTTTTTAAATATATTTAGAAACTAGAAAGAAAATTATAAAATACCATAGTTTACATTATCTTCAAATTCCTTATAGTTTTCCGGCAATAGGTGTTCGAAAATGATGTTTTTTCTCAAAATGTTGATCTCTGTGTCAAAGTTGGCCAAAAAGTGGGACACACTATTGTGGGATCACCCTCGGTCCAATTTAGATAATCAAATCCAAATGTTGAGAAATGCTCTTTTTAATGACACCTTTCCAATTCCCTTTTGAGACTTTTGGCTTTGCCTGGCAATGACTCTTCGGTTCTTATCTTTTTCTTTTCCCTTTTTACATTAATTTCCCATCTAAAGATACTCACTTTCCCTTTCAAGTGAAGCACACCTATCTTCTGTCAAGGAACATGTTCTATTTTGGGGTATATGACTGGTTATGATAAGAAATTTCCATGTCACTATATAGCCAGCCATTTTGGGTGCATATAAATCGATTTTACCTGATCTCTTAGTTTTGATCTTCATAGTGACAGCTGCACACAATGAACTGAGTGTATATTTGTTCGGCTTCATCATCATTCCAGGTGTCTGTTCATAAATTGGGCTTCTTCAATATAGGTGAGAGAATCACAATAAGGAGATTCAATGTCTAACTTTAAAGATGAACAAGCAGCCGCTCTATTCTTCATATCCCATGTTTCCTATGTGTCTTTGCAACATAGTCCCTTCTTTGCAAAAGCGGTCTTCCAAAACTTCACTGTGAGTAGATGCAATGACAAACCGAAGCAGCTATCACCATGCCCAATTTCGCTCATGAGGAGGTCTTTATTCTTGGGGAGTTACTTCAGAGATGCCCGAGCTAATTTGGTAAGTTCAAAATGATTGGCTTTCTCTTGGACTGTCAGAATATGGAACCACACTAACCCCGTCTCTTTCTATTGTGTTGAACGCTTCTAGGCATCTATGAGAAAGCCGAGTTGATTGTGGAAGTGAGACTAGGAAGGCTCCATCACCATTGTGATCCATTCTATTATCTTAATTCCAAATTTAGTGCTAATACCTCATGGCATCTTTCTCGATCTATTTGAAATCTCCTTTCATTGTTATCGACCCCTGCAACGAGTTCTATTCTAGTTTTTTTTGTAAGAATTGCCACTATTCGCATACTGGTTCTTGGAAGTTCAGTCTCTTTATATGGTCTTCATTACTAAGCTACTTAGAGCTTAGCTCTTTGTTTTGCCTCACCAAGCACATGTTGTCACTGGATATGAGTGATAAAGCCGAACCTCCCCTGTTTCAAATTAAGCATGCTCGTTGAATGAAGCGACAGATTCATCTTGGCTTCACAACTTCAACCGTCACTTATGAATCAAATTTCATTCTCAAGCTTAGGTATTCTTCCATGCTTTGTGTTGATCGGGCCAATTGGTGGATTGCTTAGCCAAATATTGCCCAGCAATATGAAAACAAATGACGCAAGCTATCTCTCTATACTGGTTCTCACTGTGACTGTGTATGCAACATAACTATATGAAATCTGCTTTTCATTAGTTAATTCGGGTGCTCTGTTCACTATGCATTGAATTTATGAGCACGCAAAGGAAATATATCTTTCTTGTGATGTATAGTAACTTTGCAACTTGAAGATTTTATTCGACTTGCGTGACCTCCACCTCTGTTTTAATTCCTTTCAACTTTTGTTTTGACATTGTTGATTCCGCTTGCAACATTATCAAGCTGTGACTTGTTTAATGGATATCATCAAGCTCGGCTATGGACACCATCATCATGATAACACTATATCCAATTGAAAAATCCTTCAAACATAACTAATCTTCATTTAGCTTCCTCATAGCAGATTTTGGACTTTGGCCTTCACAGGCGGAAAATGTGACATGGGCTTCTCCGGGCGGAGAATGACTAGTGGAGGTCATTTTCCGCTTCCTCTCGATTTGCAAGACCAGCCACCTCTATCCACTTATTTCCTTTGTCAAGGGCGATTGATCACTTTGATGAGTTAAAATACATAAAACAGAGCATGATCAACTTGAGCCTCATCTTGGCAGAAATTTGCAAACGTGCTTCTCTCCTGCGTGGAAAATCCCAAACTATCCCGTGGTAGAAAATGACTATTGAGGTGCATTTTTCACTTCATCCTCTTTTCATTGAACTAGACTGCTCTTTCAATTGTGCTAAGTGACTCTTAAAAACCGAGCATGTCCTTAAGCTTCTCTGTTCAACATTTTCCCGCAAGCCAACATCCCCTACCTCTGGCGGAAAATTGGAAATAGACTGCGACATCAGATTTTCTGCTTCTCTGTTGTGGTCACTATTTTTTGTTAACTACTTCATGGATTACATTGAAAATGTAGTCTTGATGTTATTAACTCATATCTTTCCACTTTAAATTGGGATTTTGCATTTTCTCTTTTCTGGTGGAAAATGAGACTTTGACTTCTCCGCTGGCGGAATTTTACCTTTGGAGTTCATTTTTTGCTTTCTTTGTAATGAGTGAGATTTGGATACATATTTGTAGTCATCATCCTTTGATCATCAAATCTAGAGGCCTTTGATTAAAACATGATATGTGAACACACTTGATCTTGGAATTTGCATTGATTTTGACCATTTAAAACATGAGACTAAATTTATTTGAGTTCCTCAAACTTGGAGAATCTGGAATTTTGCTTCTTGGATCTTTGAAACCATTTCAACTTCATAAGAACATGTTAGTAAAAATTAGGGGACACATTAAGGGAATTTCTTTTCATGGGAGGCGATGTTTAAAGTTTAAAAATGTTGTACTGAAAGTGCGCCTACAATATCAAAGGTACATCCATATCTTCTGTAGATGTAAATTATGTAAATACCTTAACCACACTAAATTCCAAATTCCCACTTTGGTTAATCACACAGTATGGCTATCAGATAGTTTGTCACTCTTTGATCTCTAATCTCCTTAGGTTGCTACTCTTCAAATGGTAAAGAAATATGAATCACAGATGTCCTTTATTCATCGCTAAGTGTAAAATTCACATTACCCAATACACTTAACATCACACACTATCCAATCAATTAAAAATATTGCGATCATAGAATATGCATCGTGCAATGTTGCACTCTCAAATATAATTTCTATGATGTCTACACACAACATACCTAAGCTCACAACAACTCACTCCTCAGAATAAGGCCCTGGATATATTTTGATATCTTCATCCAATGCTCCCCCTTAAGGCCATGATCATCCATTCAGGTTGATTATTATTTTTTCTCATTAGGAGAATATCCAGTAGCAACTATTGTCTCTCCCTGAACCAATATCTCACTTGTCTCTTTGATTTTCCATATCTTACCATTGTTTTTATCTTCTACTTTCTTGAAACAATTATCAAAATCACTCTTGTATTTTGCAAGACTTTTACCAGTATCATTTTGGTTCTCCTTTGTGTTCATACGAGGTGGTATTCTTATGTTTTTCACTCCATTATACCTACAAAACTTCATTATATGACCTAGATTATTGTATTTGAAGCATATAGGAGGTCTTATATCCTGATTTTCTTGCAACTTACAATACTTCAAAATGTGTCCAAGGATACTACATTTAAAACATGTTGGTTTAAATTTAGGTTCTCCTCTATTGTCTTTTCTATATCCATATTGATTGAGTTTCTTGCATTCTTCTTTCTTATGCCTATATGTATTGCAGTGAAAATAATAACCAAAAAAAGTTTTATGATGGCGAGCACTAACTCCTAAAAGCTTTATTTCTCTTTTCAATACCTTGTCTTTGGTATTCCTAGGGTAGCTATCTCTACCCTAAGTATATGTAACTCATATGGTCCCCTAATCCTCTTAGAGCTCTCCACTAACTTCAAAATCCCTTCATATCCTACTCAAACACACTATGCACCCATAGGCTCAATCAAGCCACTTTTCTCCCAATCTGTTCTTGGAAATAGGAAGAGGTATCCTTACTATTTCTAGGTCAATTTAAACTAATTTTTATCCAATTTGATGGATTCTTCTAGTGGTTTTCCATCGATTTTTTCATTTTCTTGATTTTAGGCCTTGTAGCCTTTCTAGCCCAATTAGGCCTCCTAGAAACTGAAATCTTTAATTTCCTCCAAATTATCCTTATTAACCCACTAAAATAACAATGTATTATTTATAAGACCACCCTAGGCTCAAGGATTTTCTATGTTTTAGGTCTTCAAGTTTTCCATACATAGGATTTCCACCAAACCCCTATTTTCAAGGGTTTCTAGGGCATACACTCCAGCTAAGTTTCCTTTCTTTCACTAGTTTCTTTGATGGCCCCCTCTGATCTTCTCCTTTAATACACATATCAAGGACACATTCCCCTACACCTCTCCACTATTTATTGGCTCAAACCAATCCATCGATAAAGCTCTCTTGCTTCTATTTTGTTCAAACTCCTAGCCAAAATACCACTGTACTCACCTAGGGCTTGATGGAAAAATTAACTCCCCTACACACACAAACTCTAAAATACATATTTACACTACTTACATAGTTCCCTACTTGATTCAAAGTGTCCATTTAAGTTCAACCACGGGAACTCAAGTGGGACTCATTTTTACATGACTGACTCTAAACAAACCAGCCAACTAGTAAAACTAAAGGAATCTACAAAATGTCTAACAAAATAACTAAACTAAAAAAATAACTTAAAAAAGAGTCATTATATAATAATTATTGAATGATTGATGTATTAAATCAATCCATTCAATCTATTAAAGGTCTGGATGAAGGTTCTATTACAAAAACACAGTGCAAATCTCTACTTTCCAAAACACAGTTTGTACACTAACATTTCCAACCCTTAGATTAGGGTTTGTCTGGGTTTATATAGTATAATCTTAAATTTTTGGACCCTAGGTTGGAATTAGAACATAATTAAATCCATTTCCTAGATTTGAGGAAATGTTGTCATGACAAATTTGCAAAGTTGCAAACTTGTCATGAGCAACTTTTACAACTTTTCCTCATTTGGTGTTCCACTAACCTAGATTTCTCAATTTAACTCTAAATCATTCCATTAGACCTTAAAACACTTAACAACATAAAAATTATAAATGCCACTACATTTTGGAGTCTTTTTCAAACTTTGACCCATGTTGACTTTTCTAGGACTTAAACAGTAGAGCCTAATTGAACACACAAAAGAAATGACTCTAAACACTCTTACCTCTAAAAATGCATCAAATCAACCTTGGGAATTTACCATTAGTCCTTATTACCCTGGAGGTTATCTAGAACCACCTACAAGCCAAAATTTGCAAAGATCTTCCTTGAGACCTTAAGGCGCTCCTACACCATTATACCCCTTCAACAAGAATTTCAAGGTACCTCAGGTGTGACAAAATCCAAACAGATTCCATGCTTCTTAAATTTACTCTCTGCTATCCAAGTAGCCTATGACTATTTTTTTTCTCCCATTTGACTAGATGCTCCATGTATGTCTTAATCCTAGTCTTCTTCTTCAATATTGAATCCAAAATTCTCTCCACTTGTGGCTTGATCTAATCAGGTACTTGGAGCTCTTCCACATCCATAGGCACCTCTGTACTATACATTCCCTCATCTATTTCTGGACCCTTGTATTGAATCAAGTCCTTCACATTGAAAATGGGATAAATGGACATATCCTTGGGTAGATCTATCTTTTAGGAATTGGGGCCATACTTAGCCATCATCTTACATGGTCCAATCCTCTTCATTTGTAGTTTTCTTGTTATTCCTTTCTGTAGCCTAGCCTTGTTAAAGTATACCATCACCAATTCTCCTCCCTTCATCCTTCTTAGTTTTAAGCTTTTGATTTTCCTCCATTAGGGTCTTCTTTACTTGCTCATTGACTGAGCAAAGTCATCTGCATGACCATTGATCCCTTCATAACCTTTTCATTCTCTAAGCTGAAAAACAACCCTTGGATGTAATCCATACACAATTTCTAATGGACTCTTACTAGTAGTCCTCTTTTCACTATCATTATAGGAAAAGTCTTCTTGTGGGATGACTTATTCCCATCCTTGTCCATACTCCTTGGTTAGACATCTCAAAAAATTACCAAGAACCCTCTTGATTACCTCTGTATGACCACCCGTTTGAGGATTATATGTAGAAATATGAGCCAAATTAGTACCTAGTCTTTTCTAGAGGATCTTCAAAAATTGTCCCATAAATTTCACATCTTTGTCTAAAACTATGCTCATTGGCAAACCATGTATCCTTACTATATCTTGAAGAAAAGGTGGGCAATGTGACTGGCATAATGTGTTTTTTTACATGGGATAAAGTGACTCATCTTACTCAATTTGTCCACTACCACAAACACGTTATCCAAACGAGTTGGTGTCCTAGGTAGCCCCACTATGAAATCAATATTTATGCACTCCCATGGTCTATTTGGGATGGGCAATGGTTGGTAAAGACCTACATTTGATGATGTCCCATTTTCCTTCTGACATACTCCACCTTGCTCAACATACCTCCTTATATCCTTCTACATTTTAGGCTACCAATAGAATCTCTCCACTAGGTCTAGGGTCTTATTTAACCCAAAAATTCCACTTAAGCTACCATTTTGCTTCTCTTGGATGAGGTTCTCCATCATGGAACCCCTTGGAACACATAATTGTTTCCCTTTAAGAAATAAACCATTTTGTAAAGTATATTCTAGATATTCACTATGAAAGTGATTTTCCAAATCAGTACACACCTTTTAGATCTCTGAGAATCTACATCTCCTTCATAAAGTTCCTTGAATCCTTCAACCCCTATGCTCTGCAACTGTATTTCTTGAATAGTAATAAACCTCCTACTAAGTGCATCTACAACCTTTTTGTTTACCCCCTTCTTGTGCTTGATTGTAAAAGTGTATGATTGCATAAACTCCTTCCACTTTATATGCATCAAACTAAGCTTCTCTTGTGTTTTTATGTAGCTTTAGGCCTATTTGTCAATGAATAGAACAAATTATTTTGGCAACAAATAATGCCTCCACTTCTTAAGAGCTTTCACCAATGCATAAAGATCTAGATCATAGGATGAATATCTATACTTTGCTTCATTTAACCTTTCACTAAATAAGGCTACTAGTCTTCCTTCCTGACTTAGGATTGCCCCCTCTACTATGTTGCTAGCATCACATTCCATAATTAATAGTTTTTCAAAACTTGGTAACACTAGAATTGGTTGAGTAGATACTTCCTTCTTCAATATTTGAAACCCTTCATTGGCTTCCTTGGTCCATATGAACTTTGTCTTGACTCCACCCTTTATAGTATCTAGGACAGGTGCACATATTTCACTGAATCTTCTCACAAACTTCTTATAGAATTGGGCCAACCCATGGAAGCTTCTCACTTCATTCCCTATCTTAGGAGTAGGCCAACTTAAAATGGCTTCAACTTTACTCTTATCCATCTTCAATTCACCTTGGGATAATAAAAATCCTAGATAAACTAGTTCTTATTTCATAAACTCACTCTTCTCAAGGTTTATGGTGAGATTCTCTTCTTGGAGTCTCTTCAACACAAGTTCTAGGTGCTTCATGTGTTATTCCTTTTTTTTTTTCTAAATATGATGATATCATCTAGGTATACTACCACAAATACCGCTATTTAATCCTTCAAGACTTTGTTCATGACCCTCATAAAATTACTAGGTGCATTTATAAGCCCAAATGACATTACTAACCACTCATATAATCCCTCTGTGGTTTTAAAAGATTACTTGCACTCATGCCCCTCTTTCATCCTAATCTGATAATATCCACTTTTAAGATCAATCTTTGAGAAATATTTAGCACCCACCAAGCAACCCATTAGGTCTTCTATTCTAGGAATAGGAAATCTATACCTTATTGCTATGTTATTTATTGTCCCAGAGTTAGTACACATTCTCCACTTACCTCCCTTCTTAGGATCCAATACCACTAGAAAAGAACATGGGTTGATGCTCTTTCTTATTAGACCCTAGTCCAAAATCTCTTGGACTTTCCTTGCAATTTCTTTTTTCTTCTCTGGTGTCATCTTGTAGGAAAATTTGTTTGGCAATGATGCCCCTAGTAAAAAGTCAATTTGATGACTATTTTCTATTTTTGGAGGTAGTGTAGCCAGTGTCCCTTCACATATGATGTCTTGGAACTGATCTAACAACTATCTAACTTCTGAAGGCAGAGGTGCTTGATTGGGTGTCTCCTCCTCCTTTGGTTTCACAAATATTGCATAATCAATTCCTTCTTCCTCCTTCATGTATTTTAGGAATTATTTCCCACTCATAGAGAGTATTGGAGTCCATCTTCTCCACTATATCTTCCTTTATTAAATACTCTATCTTATAAGTTACTCCATTCTTCTTGAATGAGTACTTATTCTCCTTGCCATGGTGGACCGCCTCCCTATCATATTGTCATGGTCTTCCTAGAAATAGATGGAATGCATCCATTGGTATCATATCACAAATTATCTTGTCTTGATACTTTCCTATAGTGAAATCATCCCACACTTGTTCATTAACCAATATTTTTTCCCCTTATTCAATCAAGTTACCTTGTAAGGAAAAACATGAGGTATCTTAGTCAATTTTAACTTTTGCACTGCTTCCTCTGAGATCACATTATCAGTAGACCATGTCTATTATGACCGTATACACCTTGCCAAGAATCTTACACTTGACCCTAAAAAGAGCCCTCCTTTGTTTGTGTTCATCCATTGTAGGTTCTTTGATCAAAATCCTCCTAATGAGGTTCTCTTCCTTCTCTGAATCCAAGCTTATCTTATAATGTTTCGTCATTTCTTCTTCTTTCACATATGCAATCTTCTTTTCACCTTTTGAGTATGATGTCTTATCTAGGTACCTATAGGTAGGGTGATCCATTTGGCAACAATTATAACACTTCATGGAAGAAAAATGTGAGCTTCTTCCAAAACCACCTGATCTACCTCTTCCACCACTGTGAAAACTTCTTTCCTTGTTATATCCTCCTCTATTGTTTGACTCATGTAATTTTTCAACAAACTTGGAGTCTCCTTGGCCTCTGGTCTCATTGCTTCTACCACTAGAACTACCTCTATGGCTTCCTTTGGAGTCTCTACCTCTTCCTCTACCCCTAGAGTTTTAATCTTGTTTCTTTCTGAGTTGTTCTTCCACCTTAAGGGCCATTTAAAAATAGCCATGGATATAAGTTAAGGTAAAGAAGCTTAACTCTTCTTGAATGTTCCACCTAAGGCCATTGAGATACCTAGAAAATTTAATGCTTTTTACCTCTTGCACCTAAGGCATAAATTTTGGAATTCTTCAGTGTAGGATGGCACATCTAAATCTTTCTGTATGATATTCTATCACCTTTTGTGTAGTTGGATGTCATAATCCTTTGGTAGGTAGTTTTCCTTCACCTTAGCAACCATATCTTTCCAATTGGCTATTGGTTTCTTCCCTTATCTTTTTCTTTCCTCCTGCAAGAACTTCCACCAAGTAAATGCTTGTCCTTTAAGCCTTGATTTGGCTATCTTTACTTTATGTGCCTCTGTGATTCCATCACACTCAAAGTGATTTTCCATACCCGCAATTCATTCCATCACCAATTTTGCATCCATTCAGCCAAAGAATACATGGATGCCTTCTAATGTCTTTCCACTTACTTACTTGAGGGGTTTGAGGAAAGGCTCCTTGGGTAATTGAGGGTCTAGTTCTAGTTCTACCTCCTCTTCAACTTGACTCTTTCCTTTGTCTTTATCCTCTCTGATCTGTTCTTTCATCTTGCTTATAGTCTCTGCAACTTCTGCTAGCTTCTACCTCATCTCCTCCTTAGTTTCTTCTAAAAGTCTATTCTTGACTTTTCACTCTGACAAGTCCCTTTCCAATTCAGCATTGGTCACCATGGTTCTTTCTCTAGTGGATTCACTTCCTTGTGTCATACACTATCCACTTCCCAAGCCTTTCAATGGCTTCGATACCTGTTTGATGGGGAGCACTAACTCCTAAGAGCTTTTTTATTGTTTTCAAGACCTTCTCTTTTGTCTTCCTAGGGTAACTATCTCTACCCTAACCTAAGGAGAATACTATGGTCCCCTACTCCTCTTAGAGCTCTCGACCAAATTCAAACTCCCTTCATATCCTACTCAAACCAGCTATGCACCCATAGGCTCAATCAAGCCACTTTGCTCCCAATCTTTTCTTACAAATAGGAATAGGTATCCTTAATATTCCTAGGCCACTTTCAACTAGTTTTGATCCACTTTGATGGATTCTTCTAGCGGGTTTCCATCGAGATTATCCTTTTCATGATTTTAGGCCTTCTAGTCTTACTAGCCCAATTAGGCCTCCTAGAAATGGAAATCTTTGATTTCCTCCAAATTATCCTTAGTAACCCACTAAACTAACTATGTATTCTTTATAAGACCACCCTAGGCTCAAGGATTTTCTAGGTTTTATGTCTTCAAGTTGTTTGTACATAGGATTTCCACCAAACCCCTATTTTCAAGGTTTCTAGGGCATATAGTCGAGTCAAGTTTCCTTACTTTCACTAGTTTCTTTAATGGCCTCCTATGATCTTTTCCTTGCATAAACATATCAAGGACATATGCCCATACACCTCTCCACTATTTATTGGCTCAAACCAATCCATCTAGAAAGCTCTCTTGCTTTTTTTATGTTCAATCTCGTAGCCAGAGTACCACTATACTCACCTAGGACTTGATGGAAAAATTAACTCCCTTGCACACACAAACTCTAAAATACATATTTACACTACTTACACAGTACCCTGTTGGTTGTATTCTAGGTTTTTAGTTTCTTTCCCTCAGCTTTGTGGATTTCGCTCTCCAATTTTTCATGTTTTCAAGTCTAAACCTGTGAAAATATTCAAAAGGCTTGAAACTCTAGCTCTTTTTCAGTGTTCAAATTTGAAGAGAAACCCAAAGGCATTGTCTGCTTATGTTTCTTAGTTACCTTTTTGCCTCACTTAAGTCATGTGTATTTTTCTAATCACCTATTCACATAACTGAAGATGGCACATTCCTTTTTATCCCCAACTTAGCGATTAGCCTTTGTCGCGTTGTCTCATGCAACATCAGAATATTCCTTTTTCTTTCCCAAACTTCATGATTTACTTTGTGTCACATAATCACAGAATTGATGAACAGAACAACAATATATCAAGGGGCCCATAGATAGGTCGGGAGGTCGCAAGAAGTTTTCAGCAGTCAAGGGTTTATTAAGAGATATTGCAATTTCCTTCTTTCACGCAATCGCTAAATAAGTCTGAGGTGAAGTATGATACAAAAGCCTTTGTCACACAGTCCCTAGAAAAGATGTTGGTTAAGTAAAAACTTCTGAGACCTTGCGACTAACCTTTTATAGTTTAGAATAAAGCATAGTCAGGTTGTCGCTAGATAACTTAGCTCTCAATCAAGATAAGACATGTGTTAGGAGGTAAATGGACTTCAGAGTGATCACTTAAAGGTAAAATTTTATTCAGCAACTACAAGACTAACTAGGAGTTTATGTTGGTCATAAGGTCTCAGAATATTTTTAGGGTATAATAAATTACTTGGCAATTAAGCGATAGCCATCAGATAAAGTCATTACAAGATCCTACTGTAGTCACCAAGTCTGAGAATAAAAGAGCCTAAGGAGAAAAGTCCTCATGACTCAGTGGCTAAGGGTATGTCGCGAGGTCGTCAGATAAATTAAAGGGTAGGATGCCTTGTCACAATGTCTCAGGAATTTTTGGTACTTAGCATTTTCATTTAGTGATTGGGTGACTAAGGGTAGTCACACAATCTGGCAAAAGAAAGATGACATTTGGCGACTAAGAGATAACTATAGAAGTTAACACTAATAGTTTGTCGCATAGTCTCATAAAAGAATGTGGGTTAGTGATAACCATTCACGACTTTGATTTTCTCATTGTCGCGTGATCGCCAAATGGTGATTGTGGTCAGCAAAGGTAAGGAAGTTGTGTAATCACCATGTCTCTAGATAAATCATGGGTTAAGGATTGGGGTCAGTGACAGAGAGAATAAGTGCAGTCGCATGGTCGCTTGATGCACAATTCTGTAAAAAGGTGGCAGTATCAAATATGTCAGTATGAATCATTCATCGGCCAATAAAATTTTTAGATTTTGATTACTGCACAGAAAAGGGTAGCTGAGATGTATTATAGTGAGCCAATCCCAAGATGACATGTCAGCTCATTTGAAGTTTATAAGGTTTTGCCGAGGATTCAGTTTTATAAATTTGATTTTCCTGTCACACTCAGGAAACTACAGCTAGGTTTTCAATTATGTTCATAGTATGTGGAATTAAACACAGAATTGATGTTCTAAGAATCATGAGCTATGTACTTTGAATGGTTACTATAAGGATTTGATGGCTTATTCATTTGTATTCACCATGCTTTCAGAATTCCAAAACTTGAAGTGCTAAGCTGTCTGACAGAGTGAAAATTTAGAGAATTGTAGGGTTTTCTATTGTTTTAAGGCTCATTGTTTCTAGAGAATTGTGCACAAGGCAGTCTGTGAATCTCAGTGTTAGATTTGTTTCAATATCATTAAAAAAAGGGAGATTCAAGCATTGTAAATATGAGAAGAGCAGTCAGTGTAGCCTCAACCAGCAGTGAAAACAAGAAGGTGGAAGATGAGGCTAAAGGAAAAGTTAATTATTCAGATGAATTCCTCAGGTTGCTTCCTGGTTCAACTCAGAACAAAAGTGCAAATGCAAATGTGCTCATTGACGACTATCGAGATGTTTGAGATGTTGTTACTCTAGGAACAATAGTTTTTTCTCTTTTTAATTATTTTTATAAGAACTCTTATAAGGCTATCCTAGTGTCAAACCCTTGGACCTATGGTTTAGCCAGGTTAATTATTCCTGATGTCTTCGTAGATGTAGACTTGTTCCTAGACCTAGCCAATCATTATGATGTTTTGTCCAAAAAAATCAAAAGGGATGATGGCATTGCCTTATTAATATTGAACATAAATTTTTTCATGCAAGCCTTCGGCTTATATAGCACCATGTCCACCATAATTGACATGATGAAGTAGCAACAGAGATATACTTTAAAGCCTGGTATTGCTAGAGGCCAGTTGCTGAAACATATGCTAAAAGAAGTGAGAAAATATTTGGATCCTATGTCTGGGACCAGCCGATATTATTACCAGGATCTACATTTCTATATCAAGTATGTTGCCTATGCCCTATGTAGAGTGCTAGGGATAGATGGTGATGTAGAGAGGATTGGTGCAGGAATTTTGATGATTGTGTTGGACCTACAAGAGGTCCGCTCCAATACTAGTTATGATTATATTCAGCATATCATTGATGAAATGCATGAGGTTTTCATTGCAACACAAAAAAGGATGAAAAACCCAAACGAGAAGGAGCCCAAGTTCTTACACTACTCCATTCTTTTGCATCTCCTTTTGCATTTCAATTTTGTTATCATGGATGTTAATAATTTAGCCCCTCAGAGGTTCTACCAAGCAGGACCAAATCCTATCCAATTTTGGGTGAGGGTTTGGAATTACACTTCTAGGGACTGTGATTATTGTTCTTTTCAGAATTGGATTGTGTATCCAATAGTGCAAAGTTTGGGGATCAGCAGAACAAAAATCCCACTAAAGATTATGCAATTTCTTAGGCCATAAGACTACATAGATAGGTGGGATGGAAAGCATAATTAGGGTGATTTCTTTTTGGGAGAAAACTATACAATCATCAGGGTATATGGGTGTATTCATCCACCTCATCTCTTACCATATTATGTACCATTAAGAGTGGTAGCAATGCAATTTATATGGCAGCTATTGTTGACAGACAATGAGCATTTTGTGCCACATAAGAAGGGGACTTTGACCCCTAGACAGTTCAGGATATTTAACTTCACAATTGGCAAGGGTGCTATTGATGGAGTGGGTCAATGGTTGGAAGGATACAGAATGGGGGCAGCTCCTTATAGATATATTGACCTAGAAGGTTTTATGGCAAGGGTAACAAGATTGTATACTCCTACAATCCCCAATACTAATATCCTCTGTGAATGCATAGAGGAAGATGCAACAAGGAATATCTTAGATGAAGATGATATTCATACAAGAAGATTGATGATTTAGGAGTTGTTGAATCTTGAGAGGCAAATAAAGAGAAATGGGATGGCTTTTGGGAGTTTTTACCCTGATCTCCCATATTTTGATAGGATTAAAGCCATGATAGATAACTATTATGTGCCCATAGAACAACTTGATACTGTTCTTGATAAAAAAAGGTTCCCAAGGACCTAATCATTCAAAGTCTGAATAGAACAGTAGTAGTGACAGTGATTATGCACGTCCTACTAGGTATGCTCCACCATAGCAAGATATTGATGAAATACCACAGTTGCAAGGAGCAGAGGGCCACATTGTGGATTTGACAATGGTCACCCAACCAGATGATATAGAAGAACCTAGTGCAAATAGGCAGAAATTGGAATTAGGTCAACCTTCAACTGAAGGGCAAAATAAGAAGAAAGATAAGGCTAAGGCCTTAGTATGTGGCAATAGGTTATATGATCATAACCTAAGGAAAGAAATTAGGGAAGGAAAGAAATAATAGCCTGATTTAGATGATGAGGTTGAAGTGCCTCTTAAGGCATGTATTGATGAGAGATTGATTCATCAATAAGAATTTTTGAATGATGACAACTTTGTGAAAACTGATGAGTTTATAGACTTCCTGAGATGGTATAAGAAAGAACAAATAAGAGATCAACTGACAGTTGATGGTAAGGAGACCATAACTAAGGAGGCATTGGTGGCTTTGCAAACTTATGATCCTAAAAATGAGGATATCTCACTAGAGGATGCCAGGAAATTGGTACTGGGAAGTGGAATACTATTGGCTGAGGGCTAGGATTTAGCATCTGCCTTTATAATTGACCAAATAAGAAAATAGCCAGACCTCAAGATGGCTAGTGAAGTTCAGATAGGTGATGTGATAAAAGGATTTGGGTATAGCCCAAAGTCTCAGGCCTTGCAATGTGGAGCCTGTGCCCAAAAGATCAAAAGCTCCAAGTGGTGAATATTCAGGAGAATATGGTGGGCAGTCAAATGGTGTGGACGATGCAAAATACAAGGGATTTGGAGATATCCCAAATCATGACACATTGGGCTCACTTGAATGAAGACAAAACTAAACAATTATCTGATAAGTGTAGCACATTGGTCGAAGAAACCAGTGCATTGGAAAAAGATAGAGAATTATGCCGAATGCAACTTTACCAACGAGATCAAATGATAAATAAATTGATGGAAGAATTGGAAGCAAAACCTGAGGTGATGTATGTACTTGTACAACCACAACCCCTACAAATTTAAGATAAAGAAAAGTCTGAGGAGTTGGTTGAGGAGAAAGCTGAAGAAGAGAAAGGAAATGCAATTGCTTTAAGAGCATTGAAAGGTGTGCTACAACATAGAATGGACATCTTAAAAGATAAAGCTAATTTTTTACTCAATACCTATAACAAATTTCCAGCTTTGCACACGGAGGTAATGGGGTATTTGGCTGTCCTCAACCCCTATTTTACTAAGTGGTCTACTAGGGTGCAATTATTTGAGAAGCTAGCATCATTGCAAGCCCTGAGATCAGATTTGCTAGAAATAGTGATTGAAGTTGAAGATGAGATCAAAAGAGTTAATATTGCTCTCTCATTCTTTAAGGGAAAATTGAATCAAAGTAAGGTAAAGTTAAGTCTCTTTTCTGATGATTTTAACAGATTTATACCTTCCTTAAGAGGAGATGATGATCAAGTGAAGGCCTTAGATGCCTGGAGGGGTGAGTTTGATAGCAAAATGCCTAGTAATGAGGCATTTATTTTAGGAACAGATATTGATATAGAAGGGTTCAATAAGATATTGGACGAAGCTTTCAAGGCAGAAACTGACATGAACAATTTTCTAGTAGATGTCAAGAATATCACTGATGCAAGATGGGACAGGCAAAAGTTCCAAATAAAGAGTACTCAGGACTTCAAGTGGCCATCAGATGATGAAGTGAAAGCATGGGAATTGAAGACTACACCCAAGAGAAAGAAGCCAATAGTTGAAGAAGAAATTTTGGACGACGAGTAAGGATGACTACTTGGCACCTCACCATTGAAGATAAAGAGGACAATTATTGCAAATGGAGAATGTAGGTAAATCTTAAAGCACTGTCATCTAGGCTCGACATAACTACTGGCATCTACCATATATACTATCATATTCAAGTTTCTAGATAGAGAGAAGAAAAAAGAATATCTATTTTTATCTTTTTGACTTGGTCATTCCACCACTTCTTCTCTCTTTCTTTTTGTCTCTTCTATAGTTTTAGGGTTAGGATTTCTAAGACCATCCAAAGCTTGTAGCATCCTTTTGAAAAGGATTCTGAGATGGTTGAAGACCTATATATAAAAGAGAGTTCTATTATGTAAGAAGAATGAAATATAATGTAAAGAATCAGTCTTTCTAAATCTGTGCCTGTGTCCTTTCAAGTTTCAAAGCTTTTTATGTATAAAGGAAGGATTACATCAATAAAATATGGTGCAATTTTATTCTTCTTTGTTGTTGTCTCTTTATTTCCTGTGTATGCTTTTTTATGCTTAAGATTGTAAGGCATTTTGAAGCATTTTGGTTACAAGATGACTATCTAATTACTTGCAAGTTTCTTTCATGTAAAGAACTAAGTTTTGTGAGTAGTTTCAGGAAGCATATCGGTATTTAAGGATTTGATACAGTATTTTAGAGGTAATTAGATAATTTGTAAGGCAGCTTATCTTAATTGCATGTGGGTTGTAAGGCAGCTTACAATGTTTTGTTTATGTGAAACTTCAAGCTTTTGACTCTGTAACCCAAAGGATAGGCACTGATCTAGGCCTGGGTCTGATAATCTATCATCATCTAAGTTTTCAAAACATTCAAAATTATTCCAAACACACTTGTCACTAAAATATATGAGCTGAACTCATCAAGGACTTATGTCAGCAGGACAGTGCCCACTTTGTTGATTCTTTAGAGTCGAGTGAATCATTAGGTTATCCCTCCTAAAGACAAAAGGAAGAAGGATGCAAATCCTTGAATCATTGGTTTATGTTCTCAAAACCATAGCCTGGCTTATAGTACTCTATTTTAAGTTAGTCATTGCAATCTCTAAAGTGTTCTATAAGTTGTTACAGTGAGGTTTTTGGTTCATACCCAGTGAATGAAACAATCCACCAAATACATAGTCTGAGATATCAGTAATATTTAAAAGGTAAAACCTGCCTGAGTTTGTGGAGCTCAAAAATGAAGAAGGATATTATCCAATCCTTAGAAATTAGCCTTTCTCTTGCCTAAAAGATGTTGCAACTAAGTATACCAGGTATACTATCATCATTAGGTAAGTGTTGCAAGAAAAAGAGCTAACAAATTGGTGAATCTGCTAGGGATAAGAGATTGTAAAGTCTTGTTGAAGTATTTATAAATCTCTGGTGTTCCACAGTTTCAAATTTTTTAGAATTAGTTGAGTCTGCCCATCTGAGTATGCCAAGAAATTGGTGACTTTGCTGGGGAGTCTAAGAGATTTTAAAAGTTTTGTTAAGAATCTGAAGAATATCTCTTACCCAGGTAATCTGAATATCTGCTACTTAAAAGTTTAACATGTTTACAAACTATATTTGTGGTTATTGGTAAGGTACCCTGTTGATAAGTATTCATCCCAAGTTTTTAGGTGGTGACTCTAAAAGGAATATCTCTGAGATTAGTGCAAAAGAAATAAATGTCTTACAGAATGAATACTAGGTCAAGAGTAAGAACTGATCTAGAGAGGGTATTACATGAAGGAATCCTATCATCTTCAAGGGTTGGAATCTCTTGGAGGAAAAAGAGAAATCAAGTTGATATGAATGAAACCCCTTTAAAAGGTGAAGAGGTTAATATCAAGAATGATATGAATACTATTCAGCAACCTTATGATGAAAATACTTCAGATTATGAGGAGGCTGCTGAAAGAGTATTAGATACACCCACAATTACTTCTACTTCCAATGAGAAAGAAGAGATTACTACACCTAGTTTAGATTCAGAAGATGCCCCTTCTGACATGTTAGCCAATGAAGAGAAGTTTATTTTGAAGCATCTTTCCCTAGTTCAACAAATGAAAAAGGAAAGAGAAATAAGAAAGAAAAGGAATGATCATAAGGCTCTTCATAACAATAGAAAAAGACTTCCAAAACACCAAACTATGAAAGAAACAAAGAAGCCTCAGAAAAACCAAGAAATACCATTCACTCACAAAGCTTCTATTTTACAAATAAATAAGGGTAAACAAAAGATGGGTGAACATAGAGATCAAGAACCTAAATTTGAGAAGCCTGTGGTTGAACAAATGTCCAAGTTAGAAATTGATTTAGAAAAATTGAGAATTGAAAAAGGAACCATGGAAAAAATATTGGAAAAGGCACAAATGGAAGCTGCTACAATTGAAATGAAGAAAAAGATAGATTTTTTACAATCTTCAAATTTTTTTTATACTGGACCAGAGAATAATACAACTTTTAGAGGAAAAGCTACTATGGCTAATGAGGATGATAGTTTTCAAAGGAAAACACTACATAATGAGAGGTACAAACAATTTGATTTTGTTGGTATCCCTGGATACCCTAATGATTTTCCTAAAGATGTGGGTGATATAGGAGAAAAACTCCCAAAGTTTGTTGGTAATAATGTGATTTCTTGTGAAACACATTTAAGGAAATTCATTGACTTTGTCAATGACTTGAATATCACCCATGAGGATGTACTAATGAAATTATTTGTTCAGTCCCTTGTTGAGGATGCAAGAGAATGGTTTAGAAGCCTTGCTAATGGCTCTGTTGTTTCTATGGATGAGTTGATTGAATTATTTAAAGATCAGTATGGAGACAAAACAAATAAAGGCTTCTTATTAAATGAGTTCAATAATATCAAGAAAAATTACAATGAGGAGGTTACTGAGTTTAACACAAGGTTTCAAAGAGCTATGCATAAAATATTCCAGAAGATAAAGCTAGATGAAGAGGTATGTCTAGAAACTTATTTAAATGCCTTTGATTCCAAGATGGGATATGCTTTGACAGATAAGAACCCTAGAACACTCACTGATGCTTATAAAATAGCAGTCAATATTGAAATGAATAGAAGAGTGTCTGGTAAATTAAATAGGAGGGATGATGTGAGGTTTAGCAAGAGCAATCTAAAAGAGCTAGAATATAAAGAATATAGGGCTCCTCAGAATAATAGACCTTCTTACAATACTACTTATAATCCTCGCAACATAATGAAAAATATCCATATGGAACTTAGTTCAAAGATGGAAAGCCTATTATCACACCTAAAAGGGAAAAAATAGACAATATAACTCTAGATCCCCTACATAGAAATTCTGTTCATTTCTGCAATGAGGAGACATGGTGTGAGGCTTGTGACGCTCCTCATAATCCTAATTTTTGTGTTGTCTCTTTGGATTTAAGGGCAAGTAAGGAATAGGAAAAGGATGAGGGGGAAAACTATGATCATAGTATGACCAATACCTTTTCATGCCATGATGTTGATTCAAACAATGAGGAGGAGAATCATGATTCCTATGTTTCACAAAAAGGGATTGAGAATCATCACCAACAGATTTTGTCTGATTGTGAAACCGATGAAACTGATGATAGTATAAGATGTTATGCTCAAGATAGTTAGGATGTTCCACTCATAAGGAAAGCTTCAGATGAAGAGAAGGCTAGAATTACTGCTGAGCTAGTGAATAAAGCTAGAAGCAATTACCACGTAAGGAACAGGGTGGTAGGTGGAACTGGTAGCCAACCTTTAGGTGTCTTTATAAAGGAAAACAAGGAAAACACTAGGTATGTTCAAAAAAAGGAAGGACCTAATGAAAGTGTAAATAAACACAAGGTCAAGATTTTCACAAAGGCCATAGAGCCAAATGTGGTTCATGAGTTAGTTCAAAAGGAACACAATGGGGAAAATGATGTTATTATTGATAAATCAAAGTGTTCAGATATGAGGTATACTCCAGTAGACATGGGTCAGTGCTTGTCCTAAATGACAGTTAAGGTTCCATTTCTAGAAATGATGAGGATCAAAGAACATAAAGAGAAAGTGATGTCATTATTAAATAGTGTACCCACAATAAAGGTTCAGGGTCCAGTGGTGGTTTCTGAAAATCCAACTACCAAGGGAAATGAATTGGAGGTGTTGACATCTAAAATTCCTCAAATATTCCTAAATGCAACTTCCTCTCCAAAAGTTGTTGACCCATTTTTTCTCTCATTGATAATTAATGATAAAATGCTCAAGAATTGCATGATTGATTCTGGAGCCTCAAATACAGTTATGCCAGTTGAAATCATGAAGGCAATGGGATACAAGTTGATACACCTCATGGCAGATACAGAGCTATGGATTCCAGAGAGGTCCCTGTAATTGGAACTATTGAGGCTATGCCTTATCAATTAGCAGTTTGCCCTGATGTAGTGATGACAATGAACGTTCTTGTGGTTGACATACCACCTCATTATGGCATGTTGTTATCAAGAAAATGGAGTTCTTCAATGGGCGGTAGTATACAAAATGATTTATCATATGCTACTTTCAACATTGCTGTAGAGAATGTCAATGTTTTTAGAGAGAGACGAACTCCATACATGATAGAAAAATACGAGGATACTCATGTGAACTGTTGCATTGACATGGACATGGAAAATTTCAGAATGAAAAGAGATGAGCATAAAAATCAAGAAGTTGACCTTTTGAATAGAGAATAAATCTTGCAGGAAGATGGACTATGGAAAATGTACTTTGATGGTGCTTTCTCTATAGAGGGATCAGGGGTAGGAGTAATATTAATATCTCCATCAGGTACAACTTTTAAATACTCATTTCTGTTAGACTTTCAATGTACAAATAATACTGCAGAGTATGAGGCGTTATTCTTAGGACTTGAGATTGCTACCAAACATGGTATAAAATGTTTAAAGGTTTATGGTGACTCTGAGTTGGTGGTAGCACAAGTCAGATCTAAATATGCTGTGAAGAATGATAGATTGAAAATGTACAAACATGCTATTTGGAATCAACTTGAGATGTTTGATGCTTTTAATATAAATTGGATAGAAAGGTCAAAAAATATTATGGCTTATTTTCTAGCAAATGTGGCTATGAAAAATGATGATTTGACCTTACATGGAGTATCAATACTTGAAGTAAAAACAAGACCAGTTGTTCTGGACAACATATACAACTGGCAGGTGTTCCAAGATGATCAAGATCTTTTAAGGTTCATGCAATGTTTAGATCACCATGAGAACCAAAGTATAGATTGTGGTTCCTTACTGGAACATGATGATGAAAAGGATTATATCTTTGGAAATGAAGTTGTCCAATTAAGTTCTAATTAGATTCCTAGGGGATTGGTTGAACTTGAGGCATTGTTTATAACTCAGAAAAATGTTACATGCAAGTTAAGTAATGCCAATGCTGAGGATCTAGAAGAAATAAACTTAGGATCTGAAAATAATCCTCAAACAGTTTATATTGGAAAAGGTTTGGATTCTCATGTAAGAATAAATCTGATTAAGCTATTAAGAAAATACAAACATGTCTATGCTTGGTCATGTGATGACTTGAAAGCATATAGGGAAGACCTTTTTCAGCACGAAATTCCTTTGAAGTCTGATGTCAAGCCATTCAGGTAGAAACAAAGACCTATTGATCCCTTGTTGACTCCCAAGATGCAACAAGAGTTGATAAAACTCAAAGATGCTGGGATAATCCAGCCTATTAGACATTCAACATGGGTATCAAATCTAGTGCCAGTTAGGAAGAAAAATGGTGACATAAGACTATGTGTTGATTTCAGAAACCTCAATATTGCTTCATTGAAAGATAACTATTCACTGCCAAATATGGAAACAATGTTGCATAAGGTTACTAGTTGTGAATTGTTGTCCATGATGGATGGTTTTTTAGGTTACAACTAGGTTTTAGTTAAAGAAATAGAGCAATATAAAACTACATTTACTACTCCTTGGGGAACATATGTGTATATTAGAATGCCTTTTGGATTAATAAATGCAGGAGCAAATTTTCAAAGGGCCATGGATGTTGCTTTCAAGGATTTTATAGATCTATTCATGGTCATTTATTAGGATGACTTGACTGCATATTCCAAAAAATCTTTTGATAATTGTGACCACCTGGGTAAAATTTTTAAGAAAGCTTTGGAATATGGTGTTTCATTGAACTCTAAGAAGTGTCATTTTGCAGTTAAAGAGGGGAAGTTTCTAGGACATATAGTGTCCAAAGAAGGGGTAAGGATAGACCCTGAGAGAGTGGAAGCAATTCAAAGAGTAATTGCTCCAAGAAATTTAAAAAGTGTTCAGTCCTTTTTAGGGAAGATAAATTTTGTCAGAAGGTTTATAGTCAATTTTGCACAAATTGTTAAGCCTATTGTGAAATTGCTGAAGAAAGATGCTAAGTTTGTTTGGAATGAGGAAGCTCAGCAAGAATTTGAAAGAATTAAAGAGGCAGTACAAGGGGCTCCAGTTTTGAAATCTCCAGATTACACTAAGCCTTTCTCTTTGTTTTCATGTGCCTCATTTCATACTATTGCTGCCATATTGCTTCAAAAGAATGAACAGGGATTTGAACATCCTATAGATTTTTACAGTAGATCCTTGTAGGCTGCAGAACTTAACTATGAAATAATGGAAAAGCAGGCTTATGCATTGGTTAAGGCTGTAAAATATTTTAGGCCTTACTTGGTTTGTGCTAAGGTGCAGGCCTACATTCCTCATTTAGCAGTAAAAGATATCCTTACACAGTCAGAGGTTACTGGTACGAGATGTAAATGGATTACAAGAATCCAAGAGTTCAATCTTGAGATCAGTATCACCAAACTAATAAGAGGACAAGGTCTGGAAAAACTTATGACAGAAGAAAATCTAGATTTTGTGCAGCTGAACCAGACAGAAATACATGATCAAGCTATTACTAGTATAGAAAGGCAGCCATATTATGCTGATATTATTTTCTTTCTCAAAAGTGATAGGTGCCCTGATCATCTATCTGAAAATCAAAAGAGAAGTCTAAAGTTACAAACTTAGAGGTATATTCTGATCCAAGGAGATTTGTTTTGGAAAGATAATAATGGTATACTGTTGTTGTGCCTTGATAAATTCCAGGCTGAGAGGGTTTTGGCTGAGATGCATGAGGGGGAATGTGGAGGTCATTTTTCTGCCAAGACCACCACCCATAAGATTTTGAGGTCAGGATATTATTAGCCTACCTTGTTCAAGGACACATATATTCATGTTAGGAAATGTAAACCATGTAAGAGGTTTTCCAACAAATTAAAATTTGCAGGTGCTCTGCTGCTGAATCTAGTGAGTACTGGGACTCCTTTTGCTATGTGGGGGATTGATTTTATTGGTGAATTTCAAGAGAAATCTAGTGCAGGACATTGCTGGATATTGGTGGCCACTGATTACTTTACTAAATGGATTGAGGCTATCCCTACTAGGAGAGCGACAAGAAAGGTGGTTACTGAGTTTCTCATGGATAATATTTTAACCAGGTTTGGTGTGCCTAGTAAATTAGTGATGGATAATGCTATGAGTTTCAGATCAGAAGAAATGACAAGCTTCTATGAAAGGTATGGGATTACAATATCATACTCATCCCCATATCACCCACAAGCTAATGGACAAGCTGAGTCTAGCAACAAAAGCATATTGAAGATACTAAAAATGACTTTGGAACAAAATAAGAAAACATGGCATACAAAGTTGAGGTTAGCCATTTGGGCTGATAGGATAACACTCAAAAAGGCAACTGGTAAATCCCCTTTTGAATTGGTATATGGTTTACCAACAAGGTTTCCAATGAATAATTTATTACCTGTTTACCAGTTTATACAAGAAGAACATTTAAATATCTCTGAACCAATACAAGACATAATGATGCAGTTGATAGAATTAGATGAAACCAGGAGAGATAGTCAGAGGGAGAACATAGGGTTACAGCATAAAATGAAGTATTTGTTTGACAAGAGGGATACTAACAGAAATTTTTAGCCTAGTGACTTAGTTCTCCAATGGAATGCAAGGGCAGAAGACAATGGTAAGCATAAAAAATTTGAGTCTTTATGGTTAGGGCCTTATATAATCTCAGAACATTTTGGTAAAGACTCATATTTTTTGAAAGATATGGATGGAGAAGGTTTTGAGTTGCCTATGCATGGAAAATTTTTGAAACCTTTCTTTAGATGAAAATCATTGCAGTGCACAAGTAAATATGTATCATATGTTTAGTCTTTTCCCTGTTTGTAAGTTCTGTAAATATTTCCCTCCTGTCTTTAGTGTTTGGTTCCCTTTTTGTGGTTGTCTGCAACCAGAGATTCTGTGGTTCTTTGTCATAAACCATGTTTAGCCAATCCTCATGTAGAGCCACTATTAGTTGTATTCCAGGTTTTTGGTTTCTTTTGCTCAGCTTTGTGGATTTCCCTCTCCAAGTTTTCATGTTTTCAAGTCTAAACCTATGAAAATATTCAAAGGGCTTGAAACCCTAGCTCTTTTTCAGTGTTCAAATTTGAAGAGAAACCTAAAGGCATTGTCCGCTTATGTTTCTCAGTTACCTTTTCACCTCACTTAAGTCATGTGTAGTTTTCTAATCGCCTAGTCACATAACTGAAGATGGCATATTCCTTTTTATCCCTGACTTAGTGATTAGCCTTTATCACGTTGTCTCATGCAACATAAGAATATTCCTTTTGCTTTCCCAGACTTCATGATTTAATTTGTGTTGCATAATCACGGAATTGATGAACAGAACAACAATATATGAAGGGGCCCACAGATAGGTCGGGAGGTTGCAATAAGTTTTTAGCAGTCACGGGTTTATTAAGAGACATTGCGATTTCCTTCTATTGTGCAATTGCTAAATAAGTTTGAGGTGAAGTATGATACAAAAGCCTTTGTCTCACAGTCTCTAGAAAAGATGTCGGTTAAGTAAAAACTTCTAAGACCTTGTGACTAACCTTTTACGGTTTGGGATAAAGCATAGTCGGGTTGTCGCCAGATAACTTAGCTCTTAATCAAGATAAGACATGTGTCAGGAGGTAAATGGACTTCAGAGTGATTGCTTAAAGGTAAAATTTTATTCAGTGACTACGACACTAACTAGGAGTTTCTGTTGGTCGCAATGTCTCAGAATATTTTTAGGGTATAAGAAATTACTTGGTGATTAAGCGACAACCATCAGATAAAGTCATTAAAAGATCCTACAGTAGTCACCAAGTCTGAAAATAAAAGAGCCTAAGGAGAAAATTCCTTGTGACTCAGTGGCTAAGGGTATGTCAGGAGGTCATTAGATAAATTAAAGGGCAGGATGCCTTGTCGCGATGTCTCAAGAATTTTTGTTACTTAGCATTTTCATTTTGCGATCAGACGACTAAGGGCAGTCGTGCAGTCTGGAAAAAGAAAGATGACATTTGATGACTAAGAGATAAATGCAGAAGTTAACACTAATATTTTGTCACATAGTCTCATAAAAGAATGTGGATTAGTGATAACCATTCGCAACTTTGATTTTGTCATTGTCGCGTGATCGCCAAATGGTGATTGTGGTTAGAAAAGGTAAGGAAGTTGTGTAATCACCATGTCTCTAGATAAATCATAGGTTAAGGATTGGGGTCCGTGATAGAGAGAATAAGTGCAGTCACATGGTCGCTTGATGCCAAATTTTATAAAAAGGTGGCAGTATCAAATATGTCAGTATGAATCATTCATCGGCCAATCAAATTTTTAGATTTTGATTACTGCGCAGAAAAGGATAGCTGAGATGTATGATAGTGGGCCAATCCCAAGATGACATGTTAGCTCATTTGAATTTTATAAGGTTTTGTAGAGGATTCAGTTTTATAAATTTGATTTTCCTGTCACACTCAGGAAACTATGACTAGGTTTTCAATTATGTTCGCAGTATGTGGAATTAAAGATAGAATTGATGTTCTGAGAATCATGAGCTATGTACTTCAAATGGTTACTATAAGGATTTGATGGCTTATTCATTTGTATTCACCTTGCTTTCAGAATTCCAAAACTTGAAGTGCTAAGCTATCTAACAGAGTGAAAATTTAGAGAATTGCAGGATTTTCATTTGTTTTAAGGCTCATTGTTTCCAGAGAATTGTGCACAAGGTAGTCTGTGAATCTCAATGTTAGATTTGTTTCAATATCATTAAAGAAAGGGAGATTCAAGCACTATAAATATGAGCAGAGCGGTCAGTGTAGCCTCGACCAGCGGTGAAAGCGAGAAGGTGGAAGATGAGGCTAAGGGAAAAGTTAATTATTCAGATGAATACCTCAGGTTGCTTCCTGGTTCAACTCAGAACAAAAGTGCAAATGCAAATGTGTTCATTGATGACTATAGAGATGTTCGAGATGCTGTTACTATAGGAACAATAGGTTTTTCTCTTTTTAATTATTTTTATAAGAACTCTGATAAGGCTATCCCAGTGTCAAACCCTTGGACCTGTGGTTTAGCCAGGTTAGTTGTTCCTAATGTCTTCATAGATGTAGACTTGTTCCTAGACCTGGCCAATCATTATGATGTTTTGTCCAAAAAAACCAAAAGGTATGATGGCACTGCCTTATTAATATTGAACATAAATTCATTCATGTAAGCCTTTGGCTTATACAGCACCATGTCCACTAGAATTGACATGACAAAGCAGCAACAAAGATATACTTTGAAGGCTGGTATTGCTAGAGGCCAGTTGCTGAAACATATGCTAAAAGAACTGAGAAAATATTTGGATCCTATGTCTAGGACCAGCCCATATTATTACAAGGATCTACATTTCTATATCAAGTATGTTGCCTATGCCCTATGTAGAGTGCTAGGGATAGATTGTGATGCAGAGAGGATTGGTGCAGAAATTTTGATGATGGTGTTGGACCTACAAGAGGTCCACTCCAATACTAGTTATGATTATATTCAACATATCATTGATGAAATGCATGAGGGTTTCATTGCAACACAAAAAAAGGATGAAAAACCCAAAGGAGAAGGAGCCCAAGTTCTTACACTACTCCATTCTTTTGCATCTCTTTTTGCATTTCAATTTTGTTATCATGGATGTTAATAATTTAGCCCCTCAGAGGTTCTACCAAGTAGGACCAAATCCTATCCAATTTTGTGTGAGGGTTTGGAATTACACTTCTAGGGACTGTGATTATTGTTCTTTTCAAAATTGGATTGTGTATCCAATAGTGCAGAGTTTGGGGATCAACAGAACAAGAATCCCACTAAAGATTATGCAATTTCTTAGGCCATGTGACTACATAGATAGGTGGGATGGAAAGCATAATTGGGGTGATTTATTTTTGGAAGAAAACTATACAATCATCAGGGTATATGGGTGTATTCATCCACCTCATCTCTTACCATATTATGTACCAGCAAGAGTGGTAGCAATGGAATTTATATGGCATCTATTGTTGACAGAAAATGAGCATTTTGCACCACATAAGAAGGGGACTTTGACCCCTAGGCAGTTCAATATTTTTAACTTCACAATTGGCAAGGGTGCTATTGATGGAGTGGGCCAATGGTTGGAAGGATATAGAATGGGGGCAGCTCCTTATAGATATATTGACCCAGAAAGTTTTATGGCAGGGGTAAGAAGATTGTATACTCCTACAATCCGCAATACTAATGTCCACTATGAATGCATAGAGGAAGATGCAACAAGGAATATCTTAGATGAAGGTGATATTCATACAAGAAGACTGAGGATTCAGGAGTTGTTGAATCTTGAGAGGCAAATAAAGAGAAATGGGATGGATTTTGGGGGTTTTTACCCTGATCTCCCATATTTTGACAAGATTAAAGCCATGATAGATAACTATTATGTGCTCATAGAATGGCTTGATACTGTTCTTGATAAAAAAGGTGCTCAAGGACCTGATCATTCAGAGTCTGAATACAACAGTAGTAGTCATAGTGATTATGCACGTCCTACTAGGTATGCTCCACCACAACAAGATATTGCTGAAATACCATAGTTGTAAGGAGAAAATGGCCACATTGTGGATTTGACAATGGTCACCCAACCAGATGATGTAGAAGAACCTACTGCAAAGAGGTAGAAATAGGAATTAGGTCAACCTTCAACTGAAGGGAAAAATAAGAAGAAAGATAAGGCTAAGGCCTTAGTACCTAGCAATAGGTTATATGATCATAACCTAAGGAAAGCAATTAGGGAAGGCAAGAAATAGCAGCCTGATTTAAATGATGAGGTTAAAGTGCCTCTTAAGGCATGTATTGATGAGAGATTGATTCATCAACAAGAATTATTGAATGATGACAACTTTGTGAAAACTGATGAGTTTAAAGACTTCTTGAGATGGTATAAGAAAGAACAAATAAGAGCTCAACTGATAGTTGATGGTAAGGAGACCATAACTAATGAGTCATTGGTGGCTTTGCAAACTTATCACCTTGAAAATGAGGATATCTCACCAGAGGATGCCAGGAAATTGGTACTGGGAAGTGGAATACAATTGGTTGAGGGCTAGGATTTAGCATTTGCCTTTATAATTGACCAAATAAGAAAATAGCCAGACCTCAAGATGGCTATTGAAGTTTAGATAGGTGATGTGATAAAAGGATTTGGGTATATCCCAAAGTCTTAGGCCTTTGCAATGTGGAGCCTGTGCCCAAAAGATCAAAAGCCGCAAGTGGTGAATATTGAGGAGAATATGGTGGTCAGTCAAATGGTGTGGACGATGCAAAATACAGGGGATTTGGAGATATCCCAAATCATGACACACTGGGCTCACTTGAATGAAGAAAAAACTAAACAATTGTCTAATAAGTGTAGCACATTGGTGGAAGAAAATAGTGCATTCACAAAAGATAGAGAATTATGCTGAATGCAACTTTACCAATGGGATCAAATGATAAAGAAATTGATGGAAGATTTGGAAGTGAAACCTGAGGTGATGTATGTACCTGTACAACCACAACCCCTGCAAATTGAAGATAAAGCAAAGTTTGAGGAGGTGGTTGAGGAGAAAGCTTAAGAAGAGAAAGGAAATGCATTTGCTTTAAGAGCATTGAAAGGTGTGCTACAACATAGAATTGACATCTTAAAAGATAAAGCTGATGTTGTACTCAATACCTATAACAAATTGCTAGCTTTGCACATTGAGGTAACGGGGTATTTGGTTGTTCTCAACTCCTATTTTAATAACTGGTCTACTAGGGTGCAATTATTTGAGAAGCTAGCATCATTGCAAGCCTTGAGATCAGATTTGCCAGAAATAGTGATTGAAGTTGAAGATGAGATCAAAAGAGTTAATATTGCTCTCTCATTCTTTAAGGGAAAATTGAATCAAATTCAGGTAAAGTTAAGTCTCTTTTTTGATGATTTTAATAGATTTATACCTTCCTTAAGAGGGGATGATCATCAAGTGAAGGCCTTAGATGCTTGGAGGGGTGAGTTTGATAGCAAAATGCCTAGTAATGAGGCATTTATTTCAAGAACAGATATTGATATAGAAGGGTTCAATAAGATATTGGACAAAGCTTTCAAGGCAAAAACTAACATCAACAAGTTTCTAGTAGATGTCAAGAATATCACTGATGTAAGATGGGACAGGCAAAAGGTCCAAATACAGAGTACTCAGGACTTCAAGTGGCCATCAGATGATGAAGTGAAAGCATAGGAATTGATGATTACACCCAAGAGAAAGAAGCCAGCAGTTGAAGAAGAAATTTTGGACGATGAATAAGGATGACTACTTGGTACCTCACCATTGAAGATAAAGAGGATAGTTATTGAAAAAGGAGAATGTAGGTAAATCTAAAAGCATAGTCATCCAGGCTCAACATAACTACTGCCATCTACCATATATACTATCAGATTCAAGTCACTAGATCAGGAGAAGAACAAAGAATATCTATTTTTATCTTTTTGACTTGGTCATTCCACCACTTCTTCTCTCTCTTTCTTTTTGTCTCTTTTGTAGTTTTAGGGTTAGGTTTTCTGAGACCATTCGAATCTTGTAGCATCCTTTTGAAAAGGATTCCAAGATGGTTGAAGACCTATATATAGAAGAGAGTTCTATTATGTAAGAAGGATGAAATATAATGTAAAGAATCAGTCTTTCTAAATCTATGCCTATGTTCTTTCAAGCTTCAAAGCTTTTTATGTATAAAGGAAGGATTAAATCAATAAAATACTGTGCAATTTTACTCTTCTTTGTTGTTGTCTCTTTATTTCCTGTGTATACTTTTTTATGCTTAAGATTGTAAGGCATTCTGAAGCATTTTGGTTACAAGGTGACTATCTAATTACTTGCAAGTTTCTTTCATGTAAATAACTAAGTTTTGTGAGTAGTTTCAGGAAGCATATCAGTATTTAAGGATTTGATACAGTATTTTAGAGGTAATCAAATAATTTGTAAGGAAACTTATCTTAATTGTATGTGGGTTGTAAGGCAACTTACAGTGTTTTTTTTATGTCAAACTTCAAGCTTTTGACTCTGTAACCCAAAGGATAGGCACTGATCTAGGCCTGGGTCTGATAATCTATCATCATCTAAGTTTTCAAAACATTCAAAATTATTCCAAACACACTTGTCACTAAAATATATGAGCTAAACTCATCAAGGACTTATGTTAGCAGGACAGTGTCCACTTTGTTGATTCTATAGAGAGTGAATCATTAGGTTATCCCTCCTAAAGACAAAAGGAAGAAGGATGAAAATCCTTGACTCATTGGTTTATGTTCTCGAAACCATAGCCTGGCTTATAGTACTTTGTTTTAAGTTAGTCATTACAATCTCTAAAGTGTTCTATAAGTTGTTATAGTGAGGTTTTTGGTTCATTCCCAGTGAATGAAAAAATCCACCAAATACATAGACTAAGATATCAATAATCTTTAAAAGGTAAAACCTGCCTGAGTCTGTGGAGCTCAAAAATGAAGAAGGATATTATCCAATCCTTAGAAATTAGCCTTTCTCTTGTCTAAAAGAGGTTGCAACTGAGTATACTAGGTATACTATCATCATTAGGTAAGTGTTGCAAGAAAAGAGCTAACATACCCTACTTGATTCCAAGTGTCCATTAAATTTCAACCACGGGAACTCAAGTGGGACTATTTTTTACATGACTAGCTCTGAACAAACCACCGAACTAGTGAAACTAAAGGAATCTACAATGGCTAACAAAAGAAACAAACTACCAAAATAACACCACACAGAGTAATTACATAACAAGTATCGAAGGCTCAATGCATTAAATCAATCACTTCAATCCATTAAAGGTCTGAATGAAGGTTCTGTTACAAAAACATAGTCCAAATCTCTACTTTCCAAAACACAATCCATACACTAACACTTCCAACCCTTAGATTAGGGTTTGTATTGGCTTATATATTCTATTCCCACATGTTTGGACCACTATTTTGGAATTAGAACACCATTAAAGCCATTCCTAGATTTTAGGAAATGTTGTCATGACAACTTTGCAAAGTTGTCTTGAGCAACTTTTACAACTTTTTCCCATTTGGTGTTCCACTAACCTAGCTTTCTCCATTTGACTCTAAAGCATTCCATTAGACCTTAAAAAAATTAAAAATCAAAATTATTAATGCCACTCAACACTAGAGCATAAACCAAAATAAACCATAAGCATACTGAAATCAAAGGAGCATAAACAAATAACATAGAACTCATAACACCATTATTTGTAGGTGGTTCTAGCCAACCACCAGGGTAATAGGGACTAATAATAAAGTCCCAGGGTTGATTTAGTGGGTGTTTAGAGGTAAGAGTGTTTAGATTCATGTCTTTTATGTTCTCAATTAGGCTCTAGTGTTGAAGTCCTAGAAAAGTCAACACGTGTCAAAGTAAACCATAAGCATACTGAAATCAAAGTAAACCAAAATAAACCATAAGCATACTGAAATCAAAGGAGCATAAACAAATAACATTAAACTCATAACACCATTATTTTTTGTTGAGGAAACCTTGGCCAAGGGAAAACCCTGGTGGGGATGGTACCCACAAGAATGCACTAAAGTATAATGACCTTGTTACGAGACCTAGCCCTGTTAGGATCTGAATATTACATAGTACATTTCCTTGTTAAAAGAATAACGACCCTGTTAAAGATATAAAACACACTAATAGGTGCCAACTAAGCTTACAACTCTTACAACAAAACATTTTGTTACAAAGTGTTCTAATTAATGAAGAAAAGAAGCATCTTCAATGCTTAGATAGTTCCAGTCGTAGCTCTTCAATGATCTTTGTCAACCTCTTCTCTCACATCTTCCATTCACATTATTACATACACATATACATTCGCCCATCTATATTTGCTTTACAAAAAGTCTTCATATGTATATCTTTCTTATTACCAAGTCGGCTCACTTCACTAATATTAAATAGTCAGCTCTCAATATAAAATAGAATTAATAATGTAAAGATATGTCACCAAAGAGGAAAAAATAATCAAAGATATCAAACAAACAACCATCACAACTTCATGCAGAAATGATTCTTGTCAAAATTGGTGTGGTTGACTTAATAGATCGATAGGTATGCTGCTAGGTCTTTTGTATATCAATCTTTTCATGTCATGTTTTTTTTGTGGTCGAAAGCTACTCAAGTGAATCTAAAAATTGTGACTAATTGAATGAACCAACAGTCTAAATTGTGAAGAAAACACAGAGTGATATAGATCAGTGGTTAACATGATATTTTACTATGGGTTGTGAATGGAAAGAATAACATTAAAAGTAAGAGATTCCTCTAACCACAAGGTGGATAGTATCCAAACCCAAAATCCGAGGTCAAGGAAAATACTTAGTGAAGGATACATATAGCTTATTATGCATGGAGAAGAGAGTGCATATTATGTGAAACAATCCACAAGCCATGGTAAGGGTGGAAAGGTTATTACAAGATGAATGTACGATAGATGTGAGATAATAAAGTATAGTCTAAAGGAAGAAGGATTGAAGTCCCCACTCATGGCACTATTTGATCAGGTTTTACCATGGTGCTTGCCCAAGGTGCCACCAAAGTGGTTTTCACACATGGAAGAATTATCTTATCTTATCTTTTATTTTATTTTTTTCTATTTTCAAGACTTTTTTATGATTTTTTTTTTGTATTTTTAAGGACATTTTATGATTTTTACTATATATTTTGTAAGAATTCCAAAGGGGGTTTGCATATGTGACCATGCATAAAACCTAAAAACCTAAACACTATGGAATGTATCATCTTGTGTGTCAACCTCTAGAGTTTTCAAGTGATATGGTTCTAATCCATATGTTTTAGTGATAATGTATGCACTAGGCTAATTAATTTTAAACATGCCCTTCTTCTCATGATCTTTTTGATTTCTTCTATTTTATTAAAGGTCAAGATCTCTAGCATCAAATTCAGATGGATTAACCCAAAGATTATATCTCCAACAAATATATTATTGATAAGATCAAATATGATTGAATGCACTCTATCTTCTTCCATCAAACAATTATAGCTCTTGACAGTTGGAAAATCTGTAGTATTCATTATTGATAAGATTGCATAAAGAAATCCCCAAGGAAGTTAAATCAACCTAAATGGGTAGGATAGCATTAGAAATATATACAAGGGAATATGATTTTCTAATACTGCGAGTGAAGACACTAGTATGATAAGCCCACAAGGTAAGATTAAGTTTAATGTGCTTGTCATGAATAGGTTCACTATTCATCCTTTTTAGGATTTTTAGTATAATTTTATTAGATGTGTCAACTTGTTCATTACCCCAAAGGTAGTATTTTGTCGAAAAGTGATGCTAAATGGAAAACTTCTCATAGAGTTTACAAACATCCTAATGTTTGAAATGACGACCATTATCTATGATAATGGAAAGGGGATCACCGTTCTGACATATAATGTAATTAGGAATGAATGTAGAAATTTTCTTTCTAGTGACATGCATAAGGAGTACAACTTCTTTCAATTTCATGATATACTCAGAGGTGGTGAAGATGAATTTGTGATCATTAGAGGAGGATATTTTTTTCCCACAAGATTTAATCCCCACTAATATACCAGCCAAGGTGTAGAAATTGCTTGTAATTATTTTCTAGGTGCATATATCAAGTCCCCATGGATCTAACATTTCTTTAATTTTCTACAAACTAATAAGAATCCTAATTCATGGAAGGCCAATAGTATCTAGTACACATGAGTTTCTTGGCCAAGTGTAAGAACCCTCCTCTCACAGACCTAATAAAATCTTAACTTTATTAATGTGTCTCTTTTTAGGGGATTAGAAAGGTTGAAGGTGTGAGATGAAGTGTTTCAATGTGAACAATGTAATATTTTTCCATGAAAAATTTGACGGGAGTTATGCACACACATATATCTTCCTCCTCTGAGATAATTCAATAAAAATGCATTTTATAAATGATTTATATTAAGAGGGGGTTTGAGGATCCTTGTATTTCATGTTTGAATATTTGAATTCTTTCCTCTAACTAATGTATTACATGTTTTCCCACATTAGATGTTATAAAATTTCACTCACTTTAATGATAGACCTCTTGTTTGATACATTCTGGATTTAGACTTTAATTGACAGGGACATGATATTGTTGTTATTTTGATTTTAGTACTTATGTTGATGAAGTTATGATACGTTATTACATGCATGGTGATGATTTTATTTAAATGATTACTATGATGATGTAATTTAGTAGTAGATTTTATTTAAAATTTAGTTGTTCATGTTGAGTTATAATTGGGAGTATAATAGATGTTGACTTGATGTTATTATACTAAAAGGTTTTCTTTATATGCTCATATCTAAATGTGTTTCATGTGGAATTGTTTTGTAAAATTTTGATTGGGTTATATGATAATGAGCTATGAATTGTTGTAAGTAAATTTATTTAAAATATTATATGATTAAATTATGTTCTCTTCATATTTTTATGTATGGATATGATTTTCTTGGACTACTGATATTTGAATCAAGATGTGCAGGAAAGTGACCATGGAATTATTCGGAGAACTAGGGCCAAAACCTATTTGTGGTAGTGAAGCCAAGGTTGCACCTAAGTGAAGAGGAAATACCTATTATGTAATGTGCTTTATTTCATAAATGTGAATTCTTGTATGTTTGGATAATTATTAATTATAAATATGTAAATGCTTAGATGGACATGCCATTTGTATTTAGTGATGTGTATTTTGTGGTGTCACTTGACACTTGTGTTATGTGTGAGTTGGGAAGGACATCTCCATTTGAGGTAGATTGTGTAAACAAATGCATTTGTAGGAAATTTTTAGTAATTACATGAGGAACACTTGGTTAGAGAGCCTTGGGTGTTGTCACATCAAGTTGAACCCCTAGGTAAACTTTAGGTGGGTTTTTGAGGTGACAAATTAACTCCTTGGGTTGGGTTTAGGTCCTTTTTAGCAAGCCCAAATGATATATACCTATGGGTAAGGGTAAATTATAACCATAGGACCACTAATATATGAATTTAGAGTCCTTTCAAAATTTGGTTTTCCAAGATGGACGAAAATAAATTTTTGAAAAGTTGGTCTTGAGTAGACAACCTCCCCTTTTGTGTGCAACTAACTTGTTCCCTTTTTCAAGCCACCTTTTTGGGATCCATTTTTATATGTTAGTAAGTACTTGGGAAGACCAACCTATGGGATGTCACATCCATCCAAAGGGATTTAGGAAGTTTTTAAGAAGGCTCTTAGACATTTTTTGGAGAAAATTTGGGTTGTTCACCCACTCTCCAACTTTGGAGACAACTATTGATGTAGCACCTATCTTGCTTCTTCTGAGACCTCTTCTAGGTTCTCCTAGGTCACTCAATGAACTAATAGGGTTATTTTTATAACCCTAGACTCCTTAGGTATCTTATAACAAGATCCTAAATCCTTGAACAAGTGCACACCAACAAGATAGAATTTGAGCTCTACATATTCTTAACTAGACCTCAATTTGGTCTTTCTTGCTCCATTTGCAATATCTAATCCAATTGGATCCCAAACATTCACAAATTGGAAAGGAAATATTAAAGGATTTTAAAAGGACTAATTCCATCGTCACAACCTTTCTTGGATATGTAACCCTAAACGAGTTCCAAATTCCAAGGCAATCTCACCCAAAATAGGGCTACAAGCTTTAGGCCTAATTGAGCACCTTTTTAGCAAAAAATATTAAATATTCAAAACAAGTATGAAAACCAAGTTCATATTATGATACCCTTTATCAATAACCTAATTATTTTCTAGGTCTTGGCTCTCAAGGGTGTCCGTACAGTTCTCCCTACATTCATGCCTAAAATTTAGGGTTTTAGGTCTTTTGCACTGTCTGCTCAAGAAATGAACTTTCTTAGCTAACAAAGTAACTCCTCCAAACTCCTCATATATTTTGGGGATCCTTCATTTACTCTCCTACCTTCCCACATTTTATTATTGAAGCTATGGATGCTTTCAATCCCTCTAGCTAGCTCTACAATCATTGGTGATCACCAGCCTTGCCACTTTGGCTCACCTAGGGAATCACCTTAAAAATTCTTACCTTCATTTCCTTAGCCCCTCCTTCTATGTACACAATGTAATTGGAGTCTACTCTCATAATCAAAGAGCCCGTGCCAAAGCCACGGTACAAAATGGAGTTAACACCCCATTTGCAAACTATGCTCAGATCAAAACAACGACTGGACTAAATTTGAAAGATTTTATTCAAACAACTAAAAATATTGAATCTAACAATATAGAACCACAAGAAGTTATAAAATAACATACATTACAATAAACAAATCTTAGATAATTTCTTTCAATCCATTCAATAACCCGATCACTTCAAAAAGCATAAACAGTCACTGTAATTGCTTCACACAGTCCGTACAAAAAATTGCTCTAACTTTCCAACCTTGAAAACATCTCGAGGATGGTCTTATATAGTTGAACCTAACACTAATTCAATAGTTTTAGATATTTATCTAACCATTTCCACCAAAGATGCAAACTTGTCATAAAAGTTGTCAATGTTGTCAATGCCAACATTGACAACTTTTTGCAACTTTCAAGTTTTATCTCCAAACTTGGTCCAACTATGCCCAAACTTGTTAAAACCACCACATATGATGAAAAAAAATCAAATAGGACCTCTATTCCCTTACTTGGCTCATTTTTTTACAAAGTTCCAAAAACACCTAATTGGACGTAAATGGACCTAAAGGTCACTAAGGACCTATTAAGACCTATCCTCCTATAAACACCTCACAAACTAGGACACTTGGTCCCTTTATTCACCTAGTGGTCTAGCTAGAAACACTAAAAGAAAAAACAAAGAAGGAGAAAAACCCTATGTTACATTTCCACAACTAGCCTACCTAGGTGCTCCTGCACCATACTCCCCCAAAAAGGAAGATCTATGTCACTCTTGTGGAAAATAGATCCTCTAAGATGCCCACCTTCTTGAAATCGACCTATACAATCCATAACACTTATAATTCTGGTATACCTTTCCATTTGATCAAATGTTCAATGTAGACTTTGTGTCTAGTGGTCTTCTTAACCCGGGAGTCTAAAACTTTGTTAGTCACCATCTCAAGCTTTGGAGGTACTACAACAACCTCCACATCACCACTGAAACCTTGACTATGTGGAATGATCTCCTCCATCTTCTCTCTGAACTATATCAAATCTTGAACATTAAAAACTGGAGATATACTCAAGTCTGATGGTAAGTCTACTTTATATGTATTAGCTCCATATTTTTCCAAGATCTTGCAAGGTCCCACCCTTTTCATCTATATTTTGGTAGGGACACCCTTCTGTAGTCTGTATTTGTTTAAGTGGACCATCACATAGTCTCCTACTTCAAACTGGACATCCCTCCTATTCTCATCAACTTTCGCTTTCAGTTTAAGTTGATTGTCTTGTATTTGCTTCTTTACTTGGTCTTGTATCTCTTTCATGGTAGAGGTGAAATCCTCTGCATGGCCACTTCTATATTCCATTCCACCAAGCTCTTTGAGCTCACAAACACCCCTAGGGTGCATTCCTTAAACAAACTCAAATGGGCTCTTTCCTATCATCCTATTCTTGCTATCATTATAAGCATATTCAGCTTGAGGAATGACCACATCCCAAGTCTACCCATTCTCCTTAGTTAGGCACCTCATAAGGTTACCCAAAACTTTACCACCTTAATTTGGCCATTAGTCTAAGGGTGATAAGCTTAACCAAAAGATAGGTTAGTACCCAGCCTTGTCCACAAAGTCCTCCAAAAGTGACTCATAAATTTTACATCCCTATAAGAGACTATACTCAAAGGAAGACCATGAATCCTTACAATCTCTTTGAAAAACAAATAAGCTATGTGGATAGCATAATTAGTAGTTCTGCAAGGAATGAAATTTACCATTTTACTAAATCTATCAACAACTACGTAAATGCTATCATACCCCTGTTTAGTTTTGGGTAATCCCACTATAAAATCCATACTTACACACTCCCATGGCCTATTAGGGACTGGTAGAGGCTGATACAACCCTACGTTACTCATTCCTCCCTTTTCCTTCATGCACACAACACACTGCTCCACATACTTGGTGACATCCTTCACCAATTTTGGCCAATGGTAGAACCTTTGGACTAAATCCAAGGTCTTGTCCTTACCAAAGTGACAAATTAGAGAACCATTACATTTCTCTTGTATGAGGTTCATCCTCATTGAGCCTTTGGGTACACATAACTGATTGCCCTTGAACAACAATCCATTCTATAAAGTAAAATCAGAGAACTTGCTATGAAAATGATTCTCAAAATCAACACATACCTTGTAGGGCTCACCAAAATCCTCATGTGATTTGTATAGGTCTCTGAAAATTTCAATTCCAAAGCTATTCAAGTGAACTTCTTGTACTGTCAACAACCTCCTGCTTAAGGCATCTGCCAACTTATTGAGTTGACTCTTCTTATGCTTGATAGTGAAAGTGAATGATTTCAAGTACTCCATCCACTTAAAATGTTTGTTGCTCAACTTTTCTTGAGTGTTAATGTAACTAAGAGCCTGATTGTCACTGAATACTACAAAATCTTTGGGCAACAGATAATATCTCCATTTCCTCAAGGATTGAACTAGTGCATATAGTTCAAAATCATAAGAAGAGTATTTCTTCTTAGCTTCATTGGATTTCTCACTAAAGAAGGCAATAGGCCTACCTTCTTGACTTAATACCCCTCCTACTACTAATCCACTAGAATCACACTCAATGGTGAACAACTTCTCAAAGCTTGGTAATTGGAGGATTGGATGAGTAGCCACTTGTTGCTTCAATAACTCAAATGCATTCCATGCTTCTAGTGTCCATCTAAAATTATCCTTGACCCCTCCCTTTATGGTATCCATCAAAGGTCTACATATCCCACTAAAATTCCTAATAAAATTCCTACAAAATTGGGCAAGGCCATCAAAACTCCTCACCTCTGTGGTTGTGGTAGGTGGAGGCCAGTTCAAGGTTGCAGAAAATTTGTCTTTGTCCATCATCAAAGACCCCTTGGACACTACAAAGCCCAATTAAACTAGTTCTTTTTTATAGAACTCACACTTCTCAAGGTTAATGGCCAACTTATCCTCATATAACTTTTTCAATACTGCCTCAACATGTTTGATATGTTTCTCTTTTGTTTTTACTGAAAATCAGCATATCATAAAGATATACCACCACAAACTTTCTAGTGAAATCCTTGAGCACCTCATTCATGAGCCTCATGAATGTGCTCAAAGAATTAGAGAAGCCAAATTGCATCACAAGCCATTCATATAACCCATGGGTGGTCTTGAATGTCATTTTCCACTCATCACCTTCCTCCACCCTGATTTGGTGATAACCACTTTTCAAATATGGATTTGTGAAGTACATTGCCCCACCTAGGAAATCCATAAGATCCTCTATTCTTGGGATTGGGGATCTATACCTTATTGTGATCCTATTTATAGCCCTTGATTCTATGTATAATCTCCACTTTCCCCCCTTCTTTGATGCTAAAATAACCAGGACTACACAAGGGCTAATGATCTTCTTGATCAAGCCTTGATCCAAGAGCTCTTTTACTTGTCTTGCTACCTCCAAGTTCTAATCTGGAGTTAACTTGTGTGCTACTTTGTTGGACAAGGATGCCCCTGGCACAAAGTCTATTTGATGACTTATAACCCTCTTAGGTGGTAGGATTTTAGGAGTGCCATCACTCACAATATCCTTATATTTCTCAAGCAATTATTGCACTTCCTTTGGTAGCGGCTCCTTAACTGGTGTTTCCTCTTGCTTGCGTCTTAACACAATAGCATAACCTTTTCCATCATCATCTTTGATGTCATTCACAAACTCCATACCACTGCATAACATAACATTAAGAGTTTTATTCTGTGGTTCCTCATCCTCTAGCAAAGATTAAATTTTGAAGACCTTTCCTCCTTTCTTGAATGTAATGGAGTTCTCTTTCCCATCATATACTACTCCATTATCAAATTTCTAAGGCCTCCCAAGAAGAAAATGACAAGCATCCATTGGTAGGATGTCACAAAGCTATCTGTCCTTGTATCCTAGTATTGAGAATTCTACCCATGTTTTCTCATTGACAACAACATTCTGGCCTTTGTTGAGCCATGTCACCTTATAAGGGTTCACATGGCATATTTTGGCTAGCTTAAGCTTTACTACTACCTCCTCTGAAATGATGTTGTCTGTGGATCCAAAATCAACAATCACCTTACATACTTTACCAAGGAACATACATCTAATTCTAAATAGTTCCCTCCTATGTTTTGGCTCATCCTTGATTGGTTGCCTTATTAAGACCCTTCTAAAAATTAGTTTCTCACCCATCTCTGAGTCTAGATGATCTACCTCTAGAGTTTTGACACTAGAAGTATCCTCATGTACATATGCTACCCTCTTGTCATTGTTTGTTGTAGAAGCTTTGTTAGGACATCTATAAGTTGGATGCCCTAGTTTCCCACAATAGTAGCACTTCATAGTGGAAAAGTAAGATCCACTCCTACCTCATCTTCCTCTGTTAGAACCCCCAATGTTACCCCTACCTCTGTTATAGCCTCCTCTTGAACTATTCTCAATCTGCTGCTCTGTCAATTTATTTTCTCCTTGGGATCTTTGTTCACTACCCCTTCCTTTGTATCCTCCTCTATGACCCCTCTGGTCTCTTCCTCTTCCTCTATTGTTATTATTGTTCTTGAAACTAGAATCCCCTTTTTTCTTATTCTTGTCTTCCACCTTTATAGCCAATTGATGACACTTTTGGATGGTGGTGGGTGTCCATAGGCTAATCTCCTCTTGGATGTTCCACTTCAATCCACCCAAGTACCTAGCCACTTTGAATGGCTCTTCTTCCTACAATTTAGACCTTAAACACAATCTTTGGAATTCCTCAGTATATGAGGCTACATCTAGGTCTTTCTGCTTCAAGTTTTGTGTCTTCCTATGGAATTGTATTTCATAGTCCTCTGGAAGATAACTCTCCTTCAATTTGGTTACCATATAATTCCAATTTTCTATTGGTTTCTTTCCCATTCTTACCCTCTCATCCTGAAGGTATTTCAACCAAGTCAAAGCTAACCCTCTAAGTCTAGACTTGGCCACTTTAAACCTTTGGGCTTCACTTATCCCCTCACATTCAAAGTGATTCTCCATTGCTTCAATCCAGTCCATGATTGCCTCAATATCCATCTTTCCTCCGAATAAAGGTATCCCTTCCAAAGCTTTGCCACTCAATGCTTTTATGTCCTTTAAGAAAGGTTCTTCATTCAATACTGGCTCAGGTTCAGGAATGTAGTCCTCTTCCTCAATCTTCTTCTTACCCTTACTACTGGATTTAGCTTCATATTCTTTCTTCCTAGTAGCATCTACTATTTCTTCCATCTTTACTCTCATTTCTTCCAAGGTATCCTCAAGGAGTATATTTTTCTCCTTTTTATCCTCCATATCCTTGGCTAGTTATGCATTTTTTACCATCTTTGTAGAGCCACAAGATTCCACTTCTGACATAAACCAATCTTCCCAAGTTTCTCAACTTGCTCTGATACCACTCTGATGTAGAACCTATCTTGCTTCTTCTAAGACCTCTTCTAGGTTCTCCTAGGTCACTCTATGACATACTAGGGTTATTTTTCTAACCCTAGGCTCCTTAGGTATCTTATCACAGGATCCTAAGTCCTTTAACAAGTGCACACCAAACAAATAGAATTCAAGCTCTGCATATTCTCCACTAGACCTCAAATTGGTCTTTCTTGCTCCATTTGCAATATCTGATCCAAATGGATCCCAAACATTCCCAAATTGGAAAGGGAGGATTTGAGGATGTTAAGAGGAATAATTCCAACACTCACAACCTTTCTTGGATATGTAACCCTAAACGAGTTCCAAATTCCAAGGCAATCTCACCCAAAATAGGGCTACAAGCTTCACGCCTAATTGAGCACCTTTTCTACAAAAACTCTTAAATCTTCAAAACAAGTATGAAAACCAAGTTCATATTATGATACCATGTATCAATAACCTAAGTATTTTCTATGTCTTGGCTCTCAGAGGTGTCTGTATAGTCCTCCCTACATTCATGCCTAAAATTCAGGGTTTTAGGTCTTTTGCACTATCTTCTCAAGAAATAAACTTTCTTGGCTAACAAAGTAACTCCTCCAAACTCCTCCTATGGTTTGGGGATCCTTCATTGACTCTCCTACCTTACCACCTTCATGGATTGAAACTATGGATTCTTTCAATCCCTCTAGCTAGCTCTGTAATCACTGGTGATCCCTAGCCATGCCACTTTGGCTCGCCTAGGGCATCACCTTAAAAATGCTTGCCTTCATTTCCTGGGCCCCTCCTAATATGTACACAATGTACATGGAGTTTAATCTCATAATCCAAGAGCCTGTACCAAAGCCATAGCGGAAAATGGAGTTAAGACCCTATTTTCAAACTATGCTTAGATCAAACCAGCGATTGGACTAAATTTGAAAGGTTTTATTCAAACAACTAAAACTATTGAATCTAACAATATAACACCACAAGAAGTTCTAAAATAACCTACATTAAACTAAACAAATCTTATAGAATTTCTTTCAATCCATTCAATAACCCGATCACTTCAAAAAGCATAAAAAACCACTGTAATTGCTTCACACAGTCTGTACACAAAATTGATCTAACTTTCCAACCCTACAAACATCTCAAGGATGGTCTTATATAGTTGAACCTAACACTAATTCATCCATTTTAGACAATTATCTAACCAATTCCACCAAAGATGCAAACTTGTCATAAAAGTTGTCTATGTTGTCAATGACAACATTGACAACTTTTTGCAACTTTCAAGTTTGGTCTCCAAACTTGGTCCAACTATGCCCAAACTTGTCGAGTCCCCCAAATATGATGAAAACCCATCAAATGGGACCTCTATTCCCTTACTTGGCTCATTTTTTTACAAAATTCCAAAAACACCTATTTATGCCTAAATGGACCTAAAGGTCACTAAGGACCTATTAAGATCTATCCTCCTACAAACACCTCACACACTAGGACACTTGGTCCCTTTATTCACCTAGTGGTCTAGATAGGCCCACTACAAGCCAAAAAAAATAAGGAGAAAATCCTAGGTTACATTTCCACAACTAGCCTACCTAGGTGCTCCTGCACCAACTAGAGTTTTATGAAAGAAATTGGCTAAGGAGAAGGATTTAGGACTTGTGAGCTCTTCTTCAACTTCAATTTGTCATATCTAGAGTAGAAGTTGGGTCCACTCCATATATTGAATAAATACGGATATTTTATGTGATGAGTAAACTATGTTATAAATGGAATATGGTTTCTTGATGTGATTGGAATGAAGTTTTCTTGTTTTGTTGTTGTTTTTCTTCACAGATCTTGGTGTGTTCTTCATGGGAGTATCAAGGCCAAAATCACCCTTAGGAGGGAAGAGTAGCCTTGTGGGTGAATTTTTTGGGAGTCCATAGAGTGAAGAGTCTCTATTCTTGGAAGAGAGGGATTATCATTGGTTATGGGGCCCACAAAACTTCTATATTTTCTAAATGGGGGTCATAAGGGATGATATGGAGTTGAGATGGGAGTAAAATGATTTTTTTTTGGTATGAGACTTGTGAAGGTATTTGTACTTTCCCTATTCAGTTTTATCCTCATGGATACTTGGTCCACCTTCACCCCTTGTTTAAGTCATTTTGATGACCTGTGTGTAAGCCTTGGGTTGGGAGTTCTATGTTGGTTTACTTACTTACGTATTTCTGGTTTTTATGTATGTTTGTGTGGGCATGAGTGTAACCCATTTTTGTCTTAGTTCTCCTAGCTCGAGGGTGGACTTGCAAAGGCCTACGGTTGGGAGGTGAGCCTTTGTGACCTTGCATTTTCTTTATTTGTAGGTCAGCATCATTTCCCAATGGTGGAAAAGAAAATAAAGATGGAGGAAATAAAAGATTGTGCATTGTCCTACATTGTTGCTTAGATTCAAAATCCTTCATTTATGTGGATATTTCATATAGTATATAAAAGAGTTAATCTCACTTGTAAAAGTTGTATACATAAGGGATAGAAATATAAATAGTTCTTTCAAATGTATTTAGACATGTGCTTAAGATAAAATCAGAATACTATATCTTGTTGTTAGGATACTTTCAAAATGCAAGTACTTATTTGTTAGGTTAAAATTTGATTCCTTATTATGCAAGTAGATATCTCAAGGCTTCAAGTGAAAAAGGGTATGTGTGTGATTTAAAAATCTGAATATTCTTTTTTCCAATATGCTTTCATTTAGTCTATTGAGTTTATATCCATGGTTTTATATTTTAAATAAAAATAA
>MU224214.1:1436099-1462929 GCA_018584345.1 Thuja plicata
GTTTCTGACCATCATCATATTGTCCCCTCATTTCTGCACCCTCTCCTACTTTTGTGCCTATTTAGGATCTAGATTGGGCCTCTCTAGACATCATCCATCCCATCTGGCACATTTTACAAGGGTTTTGACTCCCTGGGTCAAGGTTGACCTTGACCTTTACCTACGCCAAGGATGACCTTGACTATGACCTGGGTCCCCCTTTCTAGTTTGAAAGTTTGTCAGCTATTGAAGATCATTATAAGTTCATTTCCCACTTTTGGGTTGGCGGTTTTGGGTTTCGAAGTGGCAACTCTTAAATTATATTTAATATAGGTCCTCTTTTATGGGTATAGGTCAAATTGGAATTTAATTCTCCTATGTAGGCCTCTCTATAATATTGTTCCCTAGTTTCATATATAAGGAAGTTTTCTCCTCTCATTTTCTCTAAGCACTAAGTTATATCAAGTACAAATCATCTACTATCCAAGAAGCAAAAAATTTCATGCATCCATTGTTGTACATTATTTCAAGCCTTCAAAATGTTCAAGTCTTCCTCTCAAGCATTCAAGTTCTTCTTTGAAGATCAAGGATTCAAGATTTCAAGCCTTTGAAGGGATTTGGTTAAAGCATTCAAGATTCATCATTTAGGCCCTAGATCTATCCATCATGGTGATATGATCTTCCTTCAAGATCCTTTGTGCATCATGAAGATTAATTCATTCTCCCTTCAAGGTGGATTCCAAGCATACAATCATGGAGGTTTACGGTTTCTAATATTGATTCCAATCATTCATATTTACATACTTGTTTACATTCAAAATACAACTGCATATCTATTGAGTATCATAGCTTCATTATTAGATTCACTTCTATTCCTTGCTATTATTATTTATTTCAAATATTGATTTAAAGGTTAATTCCTAAATCAGAGTTTGACTAAGGCAAACCCCTGCCCCCCCAACAAACAAATCCATTTTTCTTGCAGGTATATGTTCAGAACAACGACTTAGAGTGAAGATTCAAATACCCTTTTTAGTAAACTATCAGGATACAAAAACATATTTTCTGTCAGATATTAGGAGGTTGATTCTACCCTAGGTCAGAATTTGAAATTCTGGGTCAATGGTGACATTGACTTAAGGGTCAAAATCTGAACTATGCCAGATTGGAATAATATTTCTGGGTTTTGTTTGTCTCTGTGTTTCTATTCCAGATCAGGTTGCAGATTTCCAAAAACTTAGTATAGACCTCTGAAAAAAGCATTCTTTAGATCTATAACATTTCAAGCTTAGTACTTTTCTCCTATTCATTTCAATTAAAGTTATCACACTTTTTTTTTCTATAAAAGGGATCTAAGGTCTTCCTCTTTGCTCTCATTTAATACAATAGATTTATTCATTTATGCATTGATCCTTCATTTTGGGTTAATCAATTTGGATCCTTCCTTTGTGTATTTGAGGTTAAAAGGAAAATCTTATCTTCCCCACAGATTTCAATAAACATTCTAATTTCAAATGTAACAACATCTATTTCATACTCCACATTTTCATACATCACATTTTAGATGTTACATTTTGGTGAACCCGCGATAGACAACTCTTTCTTTTTGGTGTTAGATGCTTTGCCTCTTTTCCTTAGAGCCTAGTGTTTGCATATATACCAAATTAGTTTTCTTTTATGCTCTTGAATTTTAAAATACAAAAAAATCTACATACTCATAAATATATAAAAATATTTCTTGCATTTTATTCATTATGAGAATCTTCAAGGTGCTTCTCTATATGTTTATTTTCCTCATTATTCTTATATTAGCATCTCTTTATAGTACTTATGATTTTTATGAATGTATCATCCATTTCATCACATTTTTTACTCTTCATGCTTCACTTGCTCATGCTATTATAAGATTACCTAATACCAATCTTCCCACTTTCAAAACTTTCATCAAGGATTTGTGTAGTGGACTTATTGCTCTTTTGGATTATATGAAGAATTGGGAAGATGATACCCCATTTAATAATATTCCTAATCACAATCCTATCATTCCTAATCTAGTTCCTAATCCTTTTAATCCTAATCCTATAATTCCTAATCCAATTCCTACTATTAATATTCCTATTTCTCCATCTTATATCCCTATTTATTCCCACACTTATGATGGGGCTCAGGCTAGGATTCATGATGCCGATGTTCAAGAATTATTTCATTTACCTTCCCCTTCTTATCCGATCCATGATGATATTAAAAGGGAAAACAAAGAAAACTCTTCTAAACCTATAATTCCACCATACACAACATTCTCTCATTAACACCATAATCAATCAGCTCCCATAGAAGCTAAGCAAGATATGTATAGTACCAGATACACTATGATGGATAGACAAGGCTATAAGGTTTTAGGGCTTGGTTTTAATGAACATGGCATTAAAAACCTAATTCGTTAATCCCCTAAACAAGATATGCATGGTATAGGCTTCCTTCCTTCTCAGTTCAAGGTGGTTGATCTTAATTATCATCCTCCTCTTCATGTCCTTATGTCAATGCCTTCCTTAGATCACCCTAATACCCTTGAAGACATGGCTAAGAAAGTGTATGTCCAATTAATGAATTCTAAGAAAGAAATCTTTAAACCCATTCCAAAAAATGTTGTCTCTAAATACAAATGTCCTTTTCATTATAGTAATACACATTTACTTGTTGATTATGTGCATTTCAAACTATATGTTAGAGAAAGAGTTGCTTTAGGAATTATATCTCATTCCCATGTGGTATTACAATTTCTTCATAATTTTGATGTAGGGCATTCCCCTCATTCTTCTATAAATTAGATAATTTTTCTCCTCTTGTCTCTTAACTGGGGGGAAAGAGGTATTTCCTTCTAATCTTATAGGATCCATTATGCTCTTAGCATGTATTTTTTTTTGAGTTTAATCAGTTATTCTTTCTATATTCTATCCCTATAATTTTCTATTATGGTACATACTTCCTTTTATCATAATCATTCATGATAGATTTTCTAGGACATTTGTTTTGTAAAGATATCTCTTTGCTATAACATCTCTTGATATAATTTGGTATATCACTTGCATCCATCCCAAGGGGGCAAGATATTTTCCTTTTTCCTCTGTCTAAGGATATACTTTCCTTATCTTAGTGGCATATTTTAATTCTACAACATTATTTCCTTATAAAGATTTATGTTTTGGGCTATGAATACCCTCTTATAAGAGAGGTGATTGTCCTAGGTCATCAACTCTTCTTTAATTTTCAAATTATGTTCTTTATAAACTCTTTCCTTTGCTTTGGGTTAGAGTTTGATTCCTTCATTTCAAGATTCCTCTTCCTCTTCATTCCAGGGGGCTTGATGATCGAATCTTTGATCCCTCTTTTCTTTAGAAGATGACATTTTATCCTAAGAACTCCTCTACGGTGGGGGTCTTGATGATAAGATCTCTTCCTCTTTGAGGATCCTTTTTCCATATGTGACATATCCATTTCACAATTATCTCCTTACCTTACCTTACCTTGTGAAGTAGGTATCCTCTTTTTCTTCCTTATCCTACCTAGTGGGTAGTCATGATAAGGAGGGGGGAATATATAGGGTCTCCCTTATACTATAGTTTACATTTTACAACATGCAAAATACTCGGAAGGTAATGAACATAAGTTTCTAAATCCGGAAGAGACACACATTATTTTATTTTTTTTGATAAATCCTCATAAGGTAATGCACATAAGTTTCTAAATCTTGAAGAGATAGACATTTTCCAATATGCTAAATCGTTGGATGGTAAAGAACATAAGTTGGTAAATCCTAAAAAGACACGCATTTTATATTCCATAGTGATACAAGAATGTGGATCTATGGATATTCCAAAAGCTGTCAGAAGACACATTAAAATTACAAAGCACAGTTAATGGGTGAACCTTTTTGGCTCTCCCTCCTTGGTGATTTATGGTAAGGTGAGAATATTACTAGGTGAGGTAATAAATTTCTCTTTCCTCTCCTTTTCTTTCATGCTAGTAAGATTAGATCATGAAGCTATGTTATCTATAGTGTTTCTCTTGTCTTTCTTATGTAGTCATGTATGTTTTCTATAATTAATTGCTCTTTGATTTCATATCTTTGTGCATGTATGTTGAGTTAGAATCCTTGGTCTGGGGGCTCATGTCCTTGACTAATTGATTCTCTACCTTGTTGTGATCCACTAGAGTATTTCTTCTAACTTTACTGACAGTATGTTTGATTTCCATACTCCTGCTAAAGTGGGGGCTTAATGTATCATCTTAAAATGGAAGCACTTCCATGTTAAGAATGTTTAGCCCTCCTTAGGGGGTGTTTTTGACCATCATCATATTGTCCCTTCATTTCTGCACCCTCTCCTACTTCTTTGCCTATTTAGGAACCTGATTGGGCCTCTCCAGACACCATCCATCCCACATGGCACATTTTCCATGGGTTTTGAATCCCTGGGTCAAGGTCGACCTTGACTTTGATCTGGGTGCTCCTTTCCAGTTTGAAAGTTTGTCAGTTGCTGGAGGTCATTAAAAGTTCCTTTCCCGCTTTTGGGTCAGTTGTTCTGGGTTCTGAAGTAATGATTCTTAAATTATATTTAATATAGGTCCTCTTCTAGGGGTATAGATCTAATTGGAATTTAATTCTCCTATGTAGGCCTCTCTAGAAGATTCTACCCTAGTTTTATATATAAGGAATTTTTCTCCTCTCATTTTCTCTAAGCACTAAGTCACATAAGGTACGAATCATCTACTACCCAAGAAGCAAAAAAATTAAAGCGTCTATTTTTCTACATGTTTTCAAGCCATCAAAGTGTTCGATTCTTCCTCTCAATCATTCGAGTTCTCCTTTGAAGATAAAGGATTTAAGCTTTCAAGCATTTGAAGGGATTTCGTTCAAGCATTCAAGATTCATCAATCAAGCCCTAGATCTATCCATCATGGTGATGTGATCTTCATTCAATATCCTTTGTGCATCCTCAAGATTCATTCATTCTCCCTTCATGGTGGATTCCAAGCATACAATAATGGAGGTTTATGGTTTCTAATATTGAGTCCAAGATTTCATATTTACATACTTGTTTACATTCAAAATACAATTGCATATATATTGAGTATGATAGCTTCATTATTAGATTCACTTCTACTAATTTCTATAATTATTTATTTCAATTATTTCTATCAAGTTTAATTCCTAAATTGGGGTTTGACTAAGTCAGACCCCTCCCCCAAAACAAAAAAATCCATTTTTCTTGTAGGTACAAGTTCAAAACAGTGAGTTAGAGTGTAGATTCAGATACCCTTTTTAGTAAACTATGAGGATCCAAAAATAGATTCTACCCTGGGTCAGAATTGGTCATTCTATGTCAATGGTGACATTGACTTGAGGGTCAAACTTGGAACTATGTCAGATTAGAAAAAGATTTCTGAGTTTTGTCCGTCTCTGTGTTTCTATTCCACATCAGTTTTTAGATTTTCTAGACACTCAGTATAGACCCCTAAAAACCACATTCTTCAGATCTGTAACATTTTAAGGTTAGTACTTTTCTTCTATTCATTTCCATTAAAGTTATCACACAATATTTTCTATAAACAGGATCTAAGGTCTTCCTCTTTTCTCTCATTTCCAATAGATTGATTCATTTATGCATTAATCCTTCCTTTAGGTTTAATCAATTTGGATCCTTCATTTATGTATTTAAGGTTGAAAGGAACATCTTATCTTCCCCACATATTTCAATAAACATTCTAATTTAAAATGTAACAAGATCTATTTCATACTCCACATTTTCATACATCACATTTTAGATGTTACAGTAGTGATGGGGAAATCCAACAATCTTGTTCTCTTTAGCTCTTCTCAACACCCTTTCCTAGCCTTCTTAGGGTTCTTCTATCTACCCTAACAATAGGACACTTTCTGCAATTTATCTTCTACTCTAGATCTCACCTATCAACATAAAATCCTCAACTTCTCCTTCCTAGACTTGCTATACATTCATAGGTCCTACCAATGCAATCATTGATCCAAATCCTTCATAGGCATGGAACGAAGTTTTTTCACTCTTTGTAAATTAGTTTCAATAGCTTTAGGTTACCTTTCAACTAGTCTTTCATTAGGTTCTTTAACGATCTCTTGGATGCTTATATTTTAGACCTTGTAGCCTTTTGTTCCCAATTAGGCCTCCTAATTTGGGTAATCTTGCAATTAGTCAAGAATTACCTCAAAAAGACACCAAATAAGCTCTAGATTATTTAATATCTCATCCTAGGCTTTGAGATTTCCTATGTTTAAGCTTCCCAAAGTGTTCGTACACTAGATATCCAAGAAAGGCCTATTTTAAGGGTTTCTAGGGTCTCTAAACTAGTCTAAACTACAATGGCTCAAAAGGTATACAAATGGCCTCATTTTATTTCCTTCTCTTGATCACAGAGACTTGACACATCCATCTACATGCTAAAATAAAATATTGGCACAAACCAATCCATTAACTCCATTTTTAACTCTCTGCACCTTAGCAAGCTACAAGTCGGGTAGCTCTAGACTCGCCTAGGGATACTTTGGAAATATAGTAAACATGCTCCAAATAAACCCAAAATCCATATTTACAATATATATACACTTCTCTTATTGATTCTAGGTGACGATGAAGATTCAACTAATGGACATGAAAAAGGAGCCATTTTTAGCCAATCCTATCTGTACAGGACAATGAGCCTAACAAATAAAATAAATTTGCAAACTACTACCAAATTGTAAAAAATTTAAAAAATAATGCCACACAGATAAACTACATACAAAGAAATATAAAATCATGCCATCATAGTTAACCATTCAATCCATTATAGTGTGGATTATGGATCAAATGCATGACTATGATACAATATTCAGATAGTTTCCTTTCTTCTTCCAATGATTCCATACACAATAATGAACAACCCTTTAATTAGGGTTCATTTATGCTTATATAGTGCCCACTCATATGCTTAAACCCTAGGTTTAGCCTTTTACCTCATTTACACCATTTGCAATTTTTAAGGACAGTTGTCATTACAACTTTGAAAAGTTGCAAAGTTGTCATGAGCAACTTTTGCAATTTTTGCATTTTTGACATTTTCTTTTTCCTACCTAGCATAGTTCAACTAATAATCAACATAATTAATCAAAAATCATGCATATAAATCATTTAACAACTTTTCACTCACTTTGGAGTCCTAGTGCCTACTTTGACCAACTTTGACCCTTCTAGCATTATGGTAAGAACATACTACTTAGGACTATTGGACTAAGGTAAAAACTAAGAAACTAAAGACACCTATTTACATGACTCTCACACTCACTATGGGACTTTATAATAGTCCTTATTCTCTGTTGGTTTTCTACAACCACCTACCAGTCAAAATTTTAAAGGATCTTCACTAGGACCCTAAGGTTCTCCTGGACCATTCTCCCCCTACAACAAGAAATTTAAGTTACCTCAAGTGTTAGTAACTCTAAACTAATTCTATGCTTCTTGAAGTCACTCTCTACTATCCAAGTAGCCTCTGTCTTAGGTTGATGCATCCACTTGACTAGATGTTCCATATAGATTTTATGCATAGTATTGTTTTGAGCTCTAGAATATAAGACCCTTTCAGCTTGAGGCTTTTTTGTGGAAAGCTATACTAAGTTCTTCCACGTATTTTTCCATTTCCATATTGTACTCCTACTCCTTGACATATGGGCCTTTATATTTGGTGAAATATTTAAAATTTAAAATAGGAGAAATAGATAGCTCCTTGGGTAGATCAAATTTGTAAGCATTAGGGTCATACTTAGTGAATACTTTGCATAGGCCAACTCTCCTCATTTGAAGCTTTCTTGGAATGCCCTTTTCTAATCTAGCGTCATTAAGGTACACCATTACCAAATACCCTACTTCAAACTATAGATCCCTTCTCCCCTAATCTACCTTAGCTTTGAGCTTTTGGTTTTCTTCAATTAGAGTCTTCTTCACCTGTTCATGGACCTCTCTCATGGATTGGGAAAAATCATCAACATGTCCACTAATCCCTACATTATCATTTACCTCTATGATCTCACAAATCACCCTTGGATGAAGCCCATACAAAAATTAAATTGGGCTCTTACCTATAGACATGTTTGTACTATAATTATAAGTAAATTCATTTTGAGGGATTACTTATTCCCACACTTGGCCATACTCTTTAGTCAGACACCTTAGTAGATTCCAAAGCACTCTATTTCTTACTTATGTTTGACCATCAGTTTGAGGATGGTATGTAGAACTATGTGCCAAGTTTGTTTTCAACCTCTTCTAGAGTGTTTTCCAAAAGTGCCCCATAAATTTAACATCCCTGTATGAGACAATGATGATTGGTAGGCCATGGATTCTTACTAGTTCCCTAAAGAAGAGTTGAGCAATGTAACTAGCATAATGGGTTGTTTTGTAGGGTGTAAAGTGGCTGATCTTGCTAAATTGGTGTACAACAACATACACACTATCAAAACCTATCTTTGTCCTTGGTAATCCAACTATAAATCTCATTCTTATGCACTACTGAGGCCTATTAGGTGTGGGAAATGTCTGATAAAGTCCTACATTTGAAGATGTTCCTTTATCTTTTTGACATATCACACACTATTCTACATATTTCCTTACATCCTTATGAATTTTAGGCTAGTAGTAGAATCTTTGAACTAGGTCTAAGGTCTTATTCAATCCAAAGTTACCACTAAGACTACCATTATTTTTTTATTGAATGAGGTTTTCCTTCATTGACTTCATACAAGTCCTTGAATCCTATTGGATTTCTCGGACAATGACTAACCTCCTACTAAGGGCATCTGTAAGTTTATTAGTCCCTTCTTATGCTTGATAGTGAATGTATAGCATTGGAGGAATTCCATCCATTTGATGTGCCTAAGAGTGAGTTTCTCTTGAGTGCTGATATAGCTTAAAGCTGGGTTATATATATATACAACAAACTCTTTGGGCAATCGGTAATGCCTCAACTTCTTGAGGGTTTAGAACAATGCATATAGTTTTAGATCATAAGATTATTACCTTGACTTGGCTTCATTCAACCTTTCACTATAGACCGATATTGGTCTCCCTTCTTGACTTAACACTGCTCCCACGGCTATGTTTCTTGTATCACACTCCACAATAAACAATATGTAAAAACTTGATAGCATGAGGATAGGTTGTGTAGCTACTTATGTCTTTAACCTCTCTAAACCTTCATTGGATTCCTTGGTCCACTTGAATTTATTTTTAAATCCACCTTTTATAGTACCTAATATAGGTGCACAAATCTCACTGAACCTTCTCACAAACTTTCTCTAAAACTGAGCCAATCCATGGAAGCTGTTCACTTCAGTCCCTTTTTGGAGTAGGCCAACTTAAGATTTCTTCTACTTTACTTTTTTCCATTTTCAAATCACCTTGTGAGACTACAGAGCCTAGATATACAAGTTCTTGTTTCACGAACTCACTCTTTTCAAGGTTAATAGTTAATTTCTTTTCTTACAGTTTCTTTAACACAATCTCTAGTTGTTTCATATGCTCTACTTATGTCTTACTAAAAGTGAGTATGTCATCTAGGTACAATACTAAAAGAACACCTATATAATATTTTAGGACTTAATTCATTACACTCATAAATTTACTAGGTGCATTTGTGAGACCAAATGGCATTACTAACCACTCATAGAGTCCCTCTATCGTTTTAAAGGCAATTTTCCCCTCATCCCCATGTTTCATCCTAGTTTGATAATACCCACTCTTAAGGTCAATTTTATAAAAGTACTTAGCACCCCTAAGACAATCCATCAAGTCTTCTATCCTAGGAATAGGAAAACTATATCTAATGGTTATCCTATTTATTTCCCTAGAATCAGTACACATCCTACACTTACCTCCCTTTTTAGGTTCCAAGTCAACTGGAACAACACATGGACTAATAATATTTCTGATTAGGCCTTGGTCCAGGAATTCTTGTACCTATCTTGCAATCTCCTTTTTTTGATCCTGTGTCACTTTTTAGGAAGCTTTATTAGGCCATTATGCCCCTAGAACAAGTCAATCTGATGGCTAATAGCTCTTTGTGGACGTAGGGTGGCTGGTGTTCCATCAAAAATGATGTCCTTGAACTGGTCAAACATTTTTTTGATCTCTATAGGCATATATGTTTTCTTATGTGTCTCTTATTCTTTGGGTTTCACAATGATAGCATAGTGAATCCCTTCTTCCTTCTTCATGTCATGTAATAATTATTCCCACTCATTAGGAGTATGTTTGAATTAAAAGTCTTCATTGCTTCCTGTTCTATTAGAGACTGTATCTTATCGGTGACTCCATTCTTCTTGAATATATACATGTTCTCCTTGCCATTGTGGACTGGCTCCCTGTCATACTGCCATTATATTCCTAGTACAAGAATCCATAGGTATGACATCACAAGTATATTTTCTTGGTACTCTCCTATGGTAAAGTTAACCAACACTTTCTCATTGACTAGTATATTCTACCCTTTGTTTAAGAAAGTCACCTTGTTTGGATATGCATGTGGTATTCTGGTAAGCTTTAATTTCTCCACTTCCTCCTTAGATATTATATTATCTATTCATTCTGAGTCAACGATGAATCTACAAACCTTTCCAAGAATCTTACATTTGATTCTAAAGAGTTCTCTTCTCTATTTTTTTATCTTCCTAACCAGTTTCTTTAATCAAAACTCTCCTAAGCATGAGATTCTCACCTTTCTCTAAGTCAAGTGTGACCTCTGACTTCTTCACATGACCTCCCTCTTCTTTAACATATGCTATCTTCTTCTCACCTTAAGAGGATGGTGCTTTATTTGGGAACCTATAGACAAGGTGACCCACTTGTCCACAATTATAATATTTCATACTAGCAAACTGTGAACCTCTATTAAAGCCTCCATATCTCCCTCATCCTCCACTGTTTAAAATTCTACCTCCTCCATAGCTACCTCTACTACCTAGCTCATTCATTTTATCAATCAATTTGGAGTCCCCTTGACTTCTATGCTCAGTATTTCTATCACTAGGACCTCCTCTAGGTCCTCCTCTAAAGACTCTTCCTCTTCCTCTACCCCTAGAACTTGACTCTTCTTTCTTTTTGTTTCTTTCCTCCACCTTCAGGGCCATTTGAGAACACCCATGGATAGTAGCAAGGGTAAAGAGGCCTAATTCTTCTTGGATACTCCATCTAAGTCCATTTTGGTATCTGTACACTCTAATTCTTTCTTCTTCACATACCTTGGACCTAAGACACAACTTTTGGAACTCCTCTATATAAGAAGAAACATCCCTATCCTTCTACATGAGATTTTGTCTCTTTTTTTGCAGTTGAATTTCATAGTCATCTGGTAGATAGCATTCTTTTATTTCATTCACCATAGCATTCCAATTCACTATAGGCTTCTTCCCTTCTCTTTCTCTTTCTTCTTGTAGAAACTTCCACCAAGTCAGGGCTTGTCCCTTCAACCTAGATTTTTCTATCTTCACCTTTTGGGCTTCTCTAATCCCTTCACATTTGAAATGATTATCCATGCCTTATATCCACTTCATCACCATTTTTGCTTCCATTCTGTCAGTAAATAGAGGAATAATTTTAAGTGCTTTGCCACTAAATTATTTCAGGGCTTTGAGGAAAGGATCTTCTGCCAATGGGGGGTCAGGTTTTGGTTGTACATCCTCTTCACTCAATGCTTTTCCTTTCCCCTTCCCATTTTCCAACTGTTCTTTGACCTTGTCAGTTGTTTTTGAAACTTTTTCTAGTTTTTTATTCACTGCTTGTAAGGCTTCCTCTAGAATTCTATTCTTTTCTTGTTGTTCTATCAAGTCCCTTTCTAACTTTGCATTAATCACCATGGTGATCTCACCCTCTAATTCACTCACCTCTGACATGTACAATACTATTCCCAAGTCTTTCTTTGGCTCTGATAGAACTTTTATGGGGAAATCCAACAATCTTGAGCTCTTTAGCTATTTTCAAGGCTCTTTCTTATCCTTCTTAGGGTTCTTCTCTCTACCCTGACAAGAGGATACTTTTTTCAATTCCTCTTCTACTCTAGATCTCACCTATCAATTTCAAATCCTCAACTTCTCCTTCCTAGACTTTCTATGCATTCATAGGTCCTTTCAATGCAATCAATGCTCCAACTCCTTCATAGGCATGGAACTAAGTGTTTTCACTCTTCCTCAATTAATTTCAATAGCTTTTGGTGCCCTTTCAACTAGTCTTTCATTAGGTTCTTTAATTATATCTTGGATTCCTATATTTTAGGGCTAGTTGCCTTTTGGCGCAGGAGCACCTAGGTAGGGATAGAAAGGAACCTAGGGCTTCTATTTCTTTTTTGGCTTGTAGTGATCCTAGGTAAACCACTAGTGCAATAAGGGGACTAAACAAGTCCTAGTGTGAAGTGTGTGAGTTTAGGATGCCTTAATAGGTCCTTAGTGACCTTATTTGTAAGATTGTCCACATTAGGTTAAATAGGGTGTTTTATGCAATTTGATGTCAAATTGGACCAGAAAGGGATTTGAGGTCATAACTTCAATTTTCTAAAACCTTAGATAAGCATTTGGTTAAGTTTGGTGGACTTACGACCAAGTTTGGATAGTAAATCCAAAAAGATGTAAAAGTTGTCAATGTTGACATTAACAACATTGACAACCTTTGTTTCATAATTGAAACTTCAAGAAATTGGTATCATAACTATCTGAAACGGTTGGTTTTGTGTCTTGGTCAACTACTTAAGGCTATCCTCGACCATTTGAAAGGGTTGACTTGTTTTTGTAAGTGTGTGTACGGACTGGGTAATAGTAAGAACAGTCATAGTTAGTGTTTTTTTTGAGAAATTGGTGTTTTAATGGATTGAATATAATATTGTAATCCATGGAAGTGTTAGAGTAGGTTTTTTAAGTTTCTGTGTGGTGTTGGATTTCAATTTTGTAAGCTTCTAGTTAGTCTTGTAAATTAGTTTGTTTTCTATCTAGTCGTTGGTCTGAACCAGACAACTAGTCAAGATCAGGTCATAGATCCTCTTCCCACTCTAGACTATCCATGGGAATTTGGGATTATGGAGATGAATCCATATACATTTCATACTATGAAGGAGGGGCCTTGGAAAATAGGGGAGCTATTTTTAAAGTGATGCCCTAGGTGAGCCAGAGTTGCATGGCTAGGGATCACAGACAGTTACAGAGCTAATGTGAGGGATTGAAAGAATTCATGGTTTCAATAAATGATTGTGGAGAGGTAGTGTAGTGTGTGGAGGAGTCCCAAATTGAAGTAGAAGTTTGTGTGAGGATTTGAGTGTGCCAAGATAAAGTTCTTTTGTGCAGACAGACTTAATGCTTAGAAACCCTGATTTTTAGGCATGATTATAGGAGTCACTGTACGGACACTTTTGGGAAACAAGACCTAGAAAATATATAGTTTCTTGATAAACGGTATGTATATCCATTGCTATTTTTCCAACTTGTTAAGGATTTTTACAAGTTATTGTAGAAAAATAGCATAATTAGGCCTAATGCTTGTAGCCATATTTTGGGTGAATTTGGCTTTGTTCTTGGAACTTGTTTAGGGTTTCAGTGCAAAAGGAGTTTGTATATATTGGATTGGATCCAATTGAAAATCTAGGAGACTACCTCTCCATATGGAACAGTTCTTGATCCATATGGATTAGTTTGTGAAGAAAGGAAAGGAGAGCACTATGGCTAGGTGTTGAAGCAGTTTGGTTTTATTTTTGGTGTACTCAAGCTAAAATTGAGTGGGATCTTGAGAGATATATCCTTTAAGGTTAGGGTTAGTGAAGAACCCCACATAAGCTAGAGAAGAGGCCTATTGAAGACCCTAGTGGAGGTTAGGGTAGGAGAGAAAGGCTTGTTGTTACATCAGATTGGTATCAGAGCAAGTTAAAGACTTGAGAATTTTGTGTATGTCTGCAGCTACTGGTGAATCAGTAGGAGTGTCAATCATGGTGAAAAATGTAGAGCTACCTAAATAGGTGGATGAGAAAAAGGAGAAGAATAGACTCCTTGAAGAAGCCTTAGAAGGAATGAGGATAAGGGTAGAAGAAGTTGTGAATGTAGAATCTAGAAACAAGGAATTGGAAAGAAATAATATGGGTAAAAAGGTAGCTAAAGAAGACCTTATCCCTTAACCAAACCTTGTCTTGAATGAAGATTTCTTCCTAAAAGCCATAAAATCCATAGGAGGAAAGGCATTGGAGGGTATACCCCTATTTTTTGGAAAGATGGATATTGAAGTTGTGATGGATTGGATTGAAGGAATGGAGAACCATTTTGAGTCTGAAGGAGTAACTGAAGCACATAAGGTTAAGGTGGAAAAATCAAGACTCAGAGGATCATCCCTAACATGATTGAAATACCTTCAATCTGAGAGGTTTAGTTTGGGTAAGCATCGCATAGCCAATTGGAATGCAATGGTAACCAAGCTAAATGAGAATTATCTACCAGAAGACTATGAGATTCAACTCCATAGGAAAAGACATAATTTGAAGCAAAAAGACCTAGTTCTGGCCTCTTATATAGAGGAATTCCACATTTTGTGTCTTAGATCCAAGCATCAAGAAGAAGATTCTATCAAGGTAACAAGGTACTTGGGTGGTTTAAAATGGAACATCCAAGAAGAAATCAATTTGTTGACACAAACTACAATTCAGAGGTGTCATGAATTAGCCTTAACAGTGGAAGAAAAGAAAAAGAAGAATGGTGACTCTAACTTGAAGAATAAAAGAGGTAGAGGAAGAGAAAAAAGGGGTAAAATAGGAGTATATCAAGTCAGAGGTAGTGAGTAAAGGACACAAGCTGAGAACAAGCTGACAGAGCTAAATATTGAAAGCATTCAAAGAGGGAGCTATAGCACAGGAAGGGGTAATCAAGGCGGTCCTAACAGAGGAAGAGGAGGTAGAAGTAACTCATACTTTGCAACTATGAATTTATACAACTATGGTCAACTAAGGCCACCCAGCATATAGATGTCCTGACAAGCCTACTGCATCAAAGAGTGATAAAAGAATAGCATATTCCCATGAAGACACTTCAAGTTTAGAGCTTTTAATATTGACCATCTAGATTTAGAGATGGGTGAGAACTTAATGTTTAGAAGGGTATTGATGAGACAACCAAGTAAGGATGAACCCAAGCATAGGAGGGCTTTGTTTAGGATAAGATGCAAGATCCTTGGAAAAGTTTGAAAGGTGATAGTGTAATCTGGTTCCAATGATAATATCATCTCAGAGGAAGCAGTCAACAAACTCAAGTTGACCAAAGTACCCCATGTAAATCCCTATAAGGTGGAATGGCTCAAAAAAGGCCAAAGTGTATTGGTGAATGAGCAGGCATGGGATGAATTCTCCATAGCAGGGTATATGGATAAACTCTTGTGTGACATCCTACCAATGGATGATTTCAATTTTCTGTTAGGAAGGCATTGACAATTTGACAATGGGGTAGTATATGATGGGAAGGAGAATTCTATAACATTCAAGAAAGGATGAAGAAATTTCAAGATTCAGTCTTTGCTAAAAGAGGAAGAGCCACATTCCAAGACTCCTAATGTCATTTTGTGTAGTGGAAAGGAGTTTTTGAGGAATCTCAAGGATGATGAGAAGGAAGGGTATGCTATTGTGATCAGACCTAAGAAGGAAGATAAACCAGTCAAGGAGCCATTGCCATCAGAGATACAAGTATTTCTTGAGAAGTATAAAGACATACTGAGTGATGGCACTCCTCCAACCTTATCTCCTAGAAGGTTAATAATTCATTAGATAGACTTTGTCCCTCGTGCATCTTTGCATAATAAGGCAGCTTATAAGATAAGCCTTGATTAGAATTTGGAAGTGGCAAGGAAGGTACAAGAACCCTTGGATCAAGGCTTGATTAAGAAGAGTATAAGCCCATGTGTAGTCCTAGTTGTGTTGGCATCCAAGAAGGGAGGAAAATGTAGACTTTGCATAGATTCAAGGGCTATAAATAGAATCACAATAAGGTATAGGTTCCCCATACCTAGGATTGAGGATCTCATGGATTGCCTTGGAGGGGCAATGTATTCTACCAAGTTGGATTTGAAGAGTGGTTATCACCAAATCAGGGTGAAAGAAGGGATGAATGGAAAACAACATTCAAGACCATAAATGGGTTATATGAATGGATTGTGATGCCATTTGGCCTCACAAATTCTCCGAGCACATTCATGAGGCACATGAATGAAGTGCTCAAGGAATTCATAGGGAAGTTTGTAGTTGTATATCTTGATGATATATTGATATTTAGAAAGAGAAAGGAGGAGCATATCAAGCATATCAATCTTGAAAAATGTGAGTTATTCAAGAAAGAACTAGTATACTTTGGCTTTGTAGTGTCCAAAGGGTCTTTGAATATGGATCAAGACAAAGTTGTAGCCATCGTAATCTAGCCACCACTTACCACAACAACTGACAGAAGAAGTTTCCATGGCTTATCCCAATTTTATAGGAAATTTATCATAAACTTTAGTGGTATTTGTGCTCCTTTATTAGATACCATAAAGGGTGGGGTCGAAGCTAAGTTTAGGTGGAGAGTAGAAGCTGGAAAATCCTTTGATTTATTGAAGAAACAAGTAGTCAGTCAACCTATCCTACAATTGCCTAGTTTTGAAAAATTGTTTACTATTGAATGTGATGCAAGTGGGATGGAAGTAGGGGGTGTGTTGAGTCAAGAAGGCATGCCAATGGCCTTCTTTAGTAAGAAACTAAATGAGGCTAAGAATTATAACTTAGAAATATATGCTTTAGTTTAGTCCCTTAGAAAATGGAGGCATTATCTATTGCCCAAAGAGTTTTTTGGTGTTTACTGACAACCAAGCCTTTAGTTATATTAATACTCATGAGAAACTAAGCAATAGGCATTTGAAATGGATGGATTATTTCCAAGCATTTACCTTTATAATAAAGCACAAGAAAGGGCATCTCAACAAGGTTGCAAATACACTAAGAAGGAGGTTGCTGAGATTCCAAGAATTCAAGTTGAATAGAATTGGCATTGATAGTTTTAGAGATCTCTACAAGTCTGATGCAGACTTTGGGGAAGCATACAAGGTGTGTGTTGATTTTCAAAACCATTTCCATAGCAATTTCTCAGAGTTTAATTTGCAAAATAGACTATTATTTAGGGGTAACTAGTTATGTGTCCCAAGAGGCTCTATGAGAATATATCTCATACAGGAGAAACATAGTAGGTTTTTAAGAGGTCATTTTGGTATTAACAAAACCTTGGAGATTGTGCAAAGGTTCTACCATTGGCCAAAGTTGGTAAGAGATCTTACCAAATATGTGGAGCAGTGTCTTGTATCCATGAAAGCCAAAGGAGGAATAAGTAATGCAGGTTTATATCAACCTTTACCAGTCTCTAATAGGCCATGGGAGTGTGTGAGAATGGACTTCATAGTAGGTCTACTTAAAAAAAAGAAGGATATGACATAATTTATGTAGTGGTTGACAAATTTAGCTAGATGGGTCATTTCATACCCTGCAAGACTACCAATGATGCTAGCCACATAGCCTAATTTTTCTTTAAGGAGATTGTGAGGATCGATGGTATTCCCATAGGTATAGTATCAGATATGGATATGAAATTCATGAGCCATTTCTAGAGAACAATGTGGACTATATTGGGTACCAATCTTTCTTTTGGTTCAATCGACCACCCTCAGACTGATGGAAAAACTGAGGTGGTCAATAGAGTGTTGGGTAACCTATTGAGGTGCCTAACCAAAGAGTATGGTCAGACTTGGGATGTGGTCATTCCCTAATCAGAGTATGCATACAATGATAGTAAGAACATAATGACAGGGAGAACCCATTTGAGGTAGTTTATGGGATGCAACTTAGAGGTGTGTGTGAGCTTAGGGATCATGGAGGCATGGAGTACAGGAGTGGTCATACTAAGGACTTCACTCAAACCATGATGGAGATCCAAGAACATGTCAAGCAGAAAATCCAAGACAATCAACAAAAGTTGAAGGCCAAAGTTGATGAAAAGAGGAAAGACATCCAGTTTGAGGTAGGTGACTATGTGATGGTTCATTTGAACAAATCTTGGTTACAGAAGGGTGTCCCTACTTAAATTTAGATGAAGAGGTTGGGACCTTGCAAGATCCTAGCCAAATATGGGGCTAATGCATATAAAATAGACCTACCGATAGAGTTGAGCATATCTCCGGTGTTCAATGTACAAGACTTGATCTAATTCAAAGGGAAGATAGTAGAGAGTGGTCAAAGTAGTCAAGGGGTCAGTGGTGATGTTGAGACTACTTTATTACCTCCAAAGCCTCAGTTGGAAGCTGACAAAGTTCTGAACTCAAGAGTCAAGAAGAATATAAGGCATAAGGTGTACATGGAACACCTAATCAAGTGGAAGCATAGGCTTGAATTAGAGGCCTCATTGATTTTAGAAGAAAACTTAAAAAACATGGGCATATCTAAAGATTTGTTGTACAAAGGAGTGACATAACTTTCCTTTGTGGGGGAGTATGGTGCACGAGCACCTAGGTAGGGCTAGAAAGGAACCTATGGATTCTATTTTGTTTTTGGTTTGTAGTGGTCCTAGCCAAACCACTAGTACAATAAAGGGACTAAACAATTCCTAGTGTGAAGTGTGTGAGTTTAGGATGCCTTAATAGGTCCTTAGTGACCTTATTTGTATGATTGTCCACATTAGGTCAAATATGGTGTTTTATGGATTTTGATGTAAAAATGAACAAGAAAGGGACTTGAGGTCCTATTTAAATTTTCTAACACCTTAGATAAGCATTTGGTTAAGTTTTGTGGACTTATGACCAAATTTGGATAGCAAATACAAAAAGATTTAAAAGTTGTCAATGTTGTCTTTGACAACATTGACAACATTTGTTGCATAATTGCAACTCCAAAAAATTGGTTTCCTAACTATCTAAAATTGTTGATTTTGTGTCTTGGTCAACTACTTAAGTCCATCCTCAACCTTTTGAAAGGGTTGACTTGTTTTTGTAAGTGTGTGTACGGACTGGGTAATAGCAAGAACAATCAGAGTTAGTGTTTTTTTGAGCAATTGGTGTTTTAATGCATTGAATTGAATACCATAATCCATGGAAGTGTTAGAGTATGTGTTTTTAAGTTTATGTGTGGATTTGGATTTAAATTTTGTAAGCTTCTAGTTAGTCTTGTAAATTAGTTTTTTTTTTGTCCAATCACTGGTCTGAACCAGGCAACTGGTCAAGATGGGGTCATAGATCATCTTCCAAGTGTGGAATGAACATGGACCTTGGGGATTAGGGAGATGAATCCATGTACATATTGTAAAATGAAGGAGGGGCCCTAGAAATCATGGGAGCTATTTTTAATGTGATGCCTTATGCGAGCCAGAGTTGCATGGCAAGGGATCACAAGAAGTTGCAAACCTAATGGGAGGGATTGAAAGCATTCATTATTGCAATTAGTGATTTTGGAGAGGTATTGTAGTGTGTGGAGGAGCCCCAACTTGAAGGAGAAGTTTGGGTGAGAATTTTAGTATGCCAAGAACAAGTTCTTTTGTGTAGATAGACTTAATGCTTAGAAACCTTGATTTATAGGCATGATTATATGAGTCACTGTACAGACACTTTTGGGAAACAAGACATAGAAAATATTTAGTTTCTTCATAAAGGGTATCTATATCCATTTCTATTTTTCTAACTTGTTAATTATTTTTTCAAGTTATTGCAGAAAAAGAGCCTAATTAGGCCAAATGCTTATATCACTATTTTGGATAAATTTGGCTTTGTTCTTGGAACTCATTTAGGGTTTCATTTCAAAAGGAGTTTGTGGACATTGAATTGGATCCAATTGATAATCTTGGAGACTACCTCTCATATGGAAGAGTGCTTGATCCATTTGGATCAGTTTGTGAAGAAAGGCAAGAAGAGCACTATGACTAGGAGATGAAGCATATTGGTTTTCTTGCTAGTGTACTCAAGCTGAAATTGAGTGGGATCCTAAGAGAGAGTTCCTTGAATGTTAGGGTTATTGAAAAACCCTACGTAGGATAGATAATATTCCTATTGAAGACCCTAGTGGAGGTTAGGGTAGGAGAGAAAGGCTTGTTGTTACATGACATATTTTCCCAATTAGGCCTCCTAATTTGGGTAATCTTGCAATTAATCCAGAATTCCCTTAACAAGCCACTAAATCAGCTTAGGATTATTAAATATCTCATCCTATTCTTTTATATTTTATAGGTTTAAGATTCCCTAAGTGTCTGTACAATAGATTTTTAAGGGTTTCTAGGGTCTCTGAACCAATATTAACTTCAATGAATCAAAATGTATACAAATGGCCTCATCTTCTTTCCTCCTCTTGATCCCAGAGGATTGACACATCCCTCTACACACTACAATAAAATATTGACACAAACCAATCAATTAACTCCATCTTTCACTCTCTGTAACTTAGCAAGCTCCTAGCCAGGTGGCGCTGGACTCACTTAGGGCTCGCTTGGAAAAATAGTAAAAATGATCCAAATAAACCCAAAATAAATATTTACAATGTATATAAAATTCCCTTCTAGATTACAGGTGGCCATGAAGTTTCAACCACTGAGATCAAGAATGAGCAATTTTAAGCCAACCCACTCTCTCTACAGGACAGTGAGCCTGACAAACAAAAGAAATTTACAAACTACTACTAAAATGTACAAAGTTTGAAAACTAATGACACAAAGATGAACTAAATATAAATAAATATAAAATCGTACCATCACAGTTAAACATTCAATCCATTATAGTGTGGATTATGGCACAAATGTGTGACTGCGATACAATATTCAGACAATTTCCTTTCTTCTTCGAATAATTCCATACACAATAATGACCAACACTTCAATTAGTGTTAATTTATGCTTATATAGTCCCCACTCATGTTATCATACCCTAGTTTAAGCCTATTACCTCATTTATGGCCATTTGCAATTTTTAAGGAAAGTTCTCATGAGCAACTTTTGCAATTTTTCCATTTTTGACATTTCCTTGTTCCTAGCTTGCATAGTTCAACTAAGAATCAACATAATTTATCTAATATCATCCATATAAATCATTTAACAACTTTTCACTCACTTTGGAGTCCTAGTACCTACTTTGACCCTTCTAGCATTGTGGTAAGAACAGACTAGTTAGGACTTTTGGACTAAGGTAAAAACTAAGTGTTAGTAATAACTTAGAGGGGGGGGAGGGTGAATCAGTGTCCTCAAAAATTAATCCTTAAATCAACCCTTAAAAATTATAACCACTAATTATGTCTCAAGATATCTTCTATCCTACAAGATGTATACCTTGAAATACTTTACTCAATTTACTACTGGTCGGATTGCTTTGTTAAATGGTACAAGAGCACACCTAGGCTAACCTCCACAATACTAATGTTTTGGCTTGTACTTGACATTGGCCAGGTCAAGGTAGTGTGTTTATTTTATACCTTAGAAGGTCGTTGCATTGTGGACTAAGTGAGTTAGTCATTAGGACTAAGGTAACCAAAATATTCATTGTTAGTGGCTTTTTAAATTTCTTAGGCTTAGAAGCTTAGTGGTGGATTTGAGCTATGAATGTGTCTTAAAAAGATAAATGTTGTAATAGAGATTCTTGGAGGCCATTAATGAAGTTGGTTCCTCAAAATATAGAGGTTAGAGGTCCTAGTAATTTTGAATTTTTCATAATGGAAAAGATTCCAAAAGTTGTTACAATGTTATCATGACAACATTTGCAATAATTGCAAATGTTGCATGCAACTCGGTTACTTAGGATTCCCCTAGAAAATAAGAGTTGAAAATAGATCAACAGGCCCTAAAAACATGGAATATGGCATCTAAGGTAAGATGAGGCTTGAATCTCGAGGGAGAAGATTCATTGTAAGAAGTTTGAATTAGTGAATATAACTCTACAACTCTGATTTTGTGAAGGACCCAAAATTTTTAGTGTGACAGTGATATCATATGGATTGAATGCTTTGATTTAGTGATTGGTTTGTGTTCAAGAGATAGTTCTAAGAATTTTCCATTCTGTAAGAAATTTGATTTGAGTTACTTTAAGGTCTTAAGTAAATTGTTTTGAGTTTAGGGAGTTCACTGGTCCTATCCTGACCAGTTTGTCATTTCATGGCTCCCCCATGAGATCTAACCATGGGATCTTTCTAAATCCAGGGGGATATATTAGGGGAGTCATTGTTCTATATATATGTAAATTTAGGAGTCATGTGGAGTCGAGTTTCTATTTTTAGTACCAAACCCTAGGCGAGCTGATAGTGTCAGTTAGAGGTTTGGAGGTGAAGAATTGAGAATTTAATGTGGGGAAGGAAAGTACAGTATGGGGAAAGTGTAGTACTAGGTGTGGTATGATCCAAACATGCCCTATTGAGAGATTTGTTAACTCACCAATCCATTTGGTCAATCTTTGAGAAAGAAATCAATAAGGTCCTACTAATTAGGCCTATTAGCCCTATTGGTCCTAGATAATAGGAACCCTATGTATGGAGGGATTAGGAGACTAAAAATTTCAAAATCCTTTGTAATATACAAAAGGGTATCTGAATGTGGGATTATTTTTTCAAGTTCTTTGGAAAGTTTTGGAAAGAATTAGGAAAATGTCTCTGAAAAATGCTACAAGGAATTAGGCCTAATTAGGCTTCTTAGGTTCTAAAGCTTGAACTTGACTGAAAAGGGCTACAAGATCCTTCAAAATGGAGTCAAATGGAAACATATGTAAGTTCTACAACATATTTAGTATCCTTTCAATGATAGTGACTGCTAGTGTGGAGTTGGTACTTAGATCCTTCTAAGTGTATGAGAATAAGTGAAGAATCTACCTGGTGCTAGTCTTTCAAGGTGAAGCACAAAGTGTTGGGCTCTTGGAGAGGAGATAGATAAGGCCTTAGTTAATCATCTAAGCCTTTGGGAGATCCTAGAGAAGATTAGGATCTTAATAGAGACAAGATAGCTCTCTTGATGGATGTGCAATAAATCCTTGGAACACATACATCATTATACCTTCTTCTATATGTTTACCGATAAGCAGTCATCTATTTACTGAAACACAGTAAATATGCAGAATATACCGATCAATCAAAAATGAATTATGTAAGATAAAAAAAAAAGTAAATAAATGAATCATACACACATAACACATGGATTTTTAATGTGGAAACCATTTTAAGGGAAAAAACCACTGGGACTGGTAGCCCAAATTTTCACTCTTCTAAAGTGAGCCATGTTAAAAGCCGACCCTATTAAAGGTTACAAACACACTGTTAGGTGTGAACTTGTTAGAGGATTTAGAAATAGTTTGTCAACTATTATCTGGCATCTAATGCTATCATCCTTGATCAAACACTAACTTGGCCTATCAATAGGTATCGGGCATATTCAATGCTACTTTTGTGATCAAACTTTTTGATACTCCTTGGGATATATCTCAATTGAAAAAGAATTTTAAGTCCTGATCAGTTAAGAGGCTTATATGATTCAATGGTTAAACTGAAACACTAATGATTCTTTCATACATACAACTCAATTACAGATTTTGAGATCTATTGTACGTCGATTACTTCACTGATCAATATAATCAAATATATTTCTTTTCTCCACACTTGTTCTGCTCTGTGATGCTTTTCTCACTATTCATCGGTGTCTACAGAATCTAGCTCTTCCTTTAGCTTGTTGATTAGGACTTAATGAAGACTTTCTTCTCCTTCAGATTTTTTTTAGCATCTTTCATCTATTCTCTTGTTCACCCCACACACACAATTTTTAATGAATTGAGTTTGTCTCTTATAGACATGATTTCCTCTTTTATTGGCTTTCTTCATCTTGGCATGTTCAACAATCTTTGCCAACATATTTAAAGAAAATCTCCAGTCTAATCTCATAGAGATCTTCTTGCCAACTAGACAAAGAATATTTGAATTGATTACTTATCTCTAGCTTTATCTAGATGATTAAAACAATGATAAGTATTTTTATTTTTTTTAAGCAAAAGTGGCAAGCCACTATAATATATTAATATAAACTGATTCAAAAAGTTCAACTGGGAAAGAATCAAGAAGAAAACCTAGTATCATTACTTAAATATATACAATAGTACATACGATATTCACTATCAAGTGAAAATGATCTTAAATCATTCATACAATTGGGAGTATAAACTACCTCCCCCAACCCCTATAAGATTATACATTTAAAATTTAAGGGGCACCAAGATATCAAAAAACTATCAAAAAATGTCAACATGTCAAAATTTCAGAATTTGATTTTACCCATTCTTCCACGTTTTACTCTCCCATGGGACTTTCCTCTCGATCTCCAAATCTACCAACTTAATCAGGTTCATCTCTGCTTTCTAGCTGCACTCTATCAGTATCTTGTTGTAGATAGGGATAACTGAGGAGTAACATATTCTCTGCCCCTTCGCGAATTCTGGAAGATGTTCTCGGCGAATACCAACTTGCACATTCTACCTCCTTACTTCCTGCCCCTGTGCATTCTACTTGTTCTAAATGAGCAGAGCTCGATGTCTGCCCTCCACTACAATCTGCAACCTTTCTACCCATCCCCGCACATTCGGTCTTCTTCAAGAGAACAGAACACGAAGGCTGCCCAACACTACAATCGACCCCCAAGTTGATCTTGCCCAAATTCGAAGATGACACTTGTTTTTCAATGAATTGTGGGCTATTCAAAAATCTGAATAGATCCAACAATGCAAACCCCAATTTCCTCACTCTGTCCTCCAACTGATAGCCGAGGGCCCGTGAAGTAACTTGAAGGACAAATTTCAAATGTGATGAGCTTTATTTTTCTACTGCTTTTTTCATAGCCTCAAAAGTCACTAGAAACTCGTGCTTTTGAAGCAATTGTTGATGCAAAAACACTCCACCTACTAATGCCATTCCTCCCCATAAATCATAATGATGCATTGCCATAGTAAGTTTATTATCCGCAGTAAAAACAGGATTAATTACCTTGTTCGCCAAAGTCTGGAGAAGAATTGGGGATTGTAGGATATCCATGGCATTCGACAGGAAAATGGACACTAGATTTGGTGGGTATAGAAATTGTGTTCCCACTGTGCTTAAATGTTCTTCCCCAATGACTTTCTTAATTGCCCACCTAACTGTAGGAGAATGTATATTAAACATGTTGTCCAACATTATATCCGCCATTGGAAATGGTAACACATTTTCATCAACATTTGGTGGTATCAAAATGCGAAGATTCTTAGGCATAATACCCATATGTTGCTTATGACAAGATTCGCACAATACAGCCATATCGATGTTTTTTGCCATTCTCAGACAACTCATTCCTCACTGAAGTAGAGAATAGAAATTTGAAAATCTTGGCCAGAGGTTTAATCTAATTATCTGTACCTTACCAAGGGGATTAGGGAATCGTAATATGTACTTGCCCCAATTTATGAAACCATCATCTTACCTCATTTACACCTGCGAAGCCATGTGAATATCAATAATCATCTTACTTGAGTGTCATCATCTTTTCGTACTTCCAATCTTTCGCACTGTGTGACAGACTAGGGCTTTGATGATTGTGATCTTATCACATAAACCAAATCTATCACCTAAACCAAATCCTCTGATGCCTAATTCTCAGACCCAAAACCATCATGTCTAAGTCCTTTTATTAATTAATGACAGCAACTTTCTTTATCCTCTTCAATTAATCTTTTGAGTTCTCCATCCTCATTAATCATATTCGATGGATTTGATGATGTGATACGTACACCATCGCAGCCCAAATTTGATAAGTAATCAGCAACCTTATTTCCTTCCCTCAATGTGTGTGAAATGCATACATCATGGCCGTCCTCTAACATTCTCCAGATTTGAGTTAAAATATACTTTAATTTCCATGAATGAACTTTTTTATGTATACATGCATTTGTAATGACAGATGAATCACCTTCTATGTGTAATGATAAAAAATTACTCTGTTTGGCTAGAATTAATCCTGCTAATAATGCTTGAGCCTCTGCCATATTGTTAGTACCAACATCCAAAGGAGAAGTGACAAGAGCAACTACTGTCCCATTAATGTCTCGAATACATGCTCCCAACCCTGAGATTCTAGGGTTACCTCTCGATGCTCCATCATAGTTAAGTTTCATGAACCCGTCACTTGGAGGACTCCAATGTACATCTAATCTGGAAATTGGTATATTTGCATATTTTTGTCTCTGCCATCCATAAGGAATAACAAGACATTTCCATTCCTACAGTAATTTAGAATCCCATGCAGTAACAATAGGGTTAACTTTGCAACTACTTACACTTGCATTTGTCACTTCTGAAATAGATCGTTCAATCCCTTCCAACACTTTGTCAATTTGAGAAATTTCTTTTTTGAATAAATCTTTATTTCTTTCCCACCAAATGGCCCAAATTACTAATGCTGGAGCACATTTCCAAATATTTGCGAATAACGATTTTGGAAAAAGAAATGGCCAAGACTAGAAGAGATTCCATATATTATCTTGCAATGGAGTACTGTAATTAAGTTTTCTTAATAGGAAAGACCAGCATTGTGATGCAAATGTGCAATTCAATAACAAATGATCCATAGTCTCTTCATAATCATTACAAAAAAGACAATTAAAAGGAGGGCAATGTTTAACCTGCTAAGTCTGTCACTAGTCAGAATTCTGCGCTTAATTGCAAGCCATGCAAAACATCCTGCCTTAGGGAGCACAACATCGTTCCAACAAAAAGAGAAAGCTCTAGCCAGGGG